>APFE030821142.1:8103-47652 GCA_000404065.3 Pinus taeda | reverse complement strand
CCCCCCCCCGCCTCTGAAATATCTTCCTCTTCCTCTTCGACCACCTCTTCCTCTGGAAGAATCTTGGGCAAGATTCTTTTCTGAGCAAGGCACACAGCCTCTTCAGAAGATTCAGGGGTTGTCTTCTTTCCAAAAGCTTTCTCTCTTTCAGCAAATTTTTTCACAAGAGAGTCAAAGGTAATATCTTTGAGATTTCCATTTGCTTGCAATGACTCAAGATAAATGGAGTAAGTAGGATGAAGTGCCTTGAGAAAAGTGATCATAAGAATATCCAATTTCAACATTAGTGACTTTGATATCATGCATTATAGATTTTACTTTGGATGCAAGAGCAAGAGGATCATTATTTTGTAATTCAAGGGTGAAGAGTTTAATCATGAGTTGAACAACTTCAAGTGAAGAGTGTGAGTCATAGAGTTCTTTCAACTTTTGTAAGGCTTCGAACGCATTTGAAAATGGCGAAATGTGTCGACTCACCTCTTCACTTACTGATGCTGCAATCAATGCATAGGCTTTGTTGTTCTTATTTTCCCAAATGGCGAACTCCTTGTCTGAGGTAGGCTGGACTGGCTCTTTGTCTCCTTCTCCAACACACACTCCTT
Organism: Pinus taeda; assembly: GCA_000404065.3. Lineage (NCBI taxonomy): Eukaryota > Viridiplantae > Streptophyta > Pinopsida > Pinales > Pinaceae > Pinus > Pinus taeda. The sequence goes on along the minus strand of APFE030821142.1, from coordinate 47,050 downwards.
TCCATAGCTCATTGAAAATAGGAGTGTGTTGGATTTTCCACGACCATTCAGGATAATTCTCCTTTCCATTGAGAACTACTCCCACAATAGATGTAATTGAATGCATTGTAAAATCTGTGTACAATGGAGAAAAATATTGTTGTTGCAAAATTTTACTCATAAAATGACTGTTATACCAACAACGTTCAACCTAACAACATTCAACGTTCACCCGAATATCAAAGTCTGACTGTAGTTGTAGTTCTTTTGTTGCTTTGTATGGCAGAGATGAACAGCGGAGATGAGCTGCGGAAATGAACGGAGGAGGGTCGTCGATGGTAAGCGATCAACGGTTAACGCAAGCAAAACAAGTCGGAGTGATAACCACAGCTAAAGGCGGATTTCAAGCAGATAAAAAACGGTAAGTCGTATATAGAGGGGAGCACTCGATTCCACTAAGCGGTTGACACGTAGCACCTAGGGGAGAGAGAAAAACCACTCGTATCAAGCAGGTAACTCTCGTGCAACTAATGCACCCGAAATTGCTATAAACCATCGGATTTTGAGGTGATGATCCACGATGGAGATTAAAAGGCACTTTTCAGGCGAGTAACTGCCGTGCAAGTGGTCCCCCCCAAAATCAATGTCAGCCGTCGAATCTGGAGGTTGAGATCAACGGTGGAGAACAAGCCAGATAAAGTGAAACCTCGGGAACTATGTTCGAGCGGGTTTAATGAAGGGTATGATCGCATCACAAACATGCAGCGGTATTGATCGGGGCAAGAGATTTGCGATATGCGATTAAAAAGCGGACCCGATGATATTTATATATATGGGTTTATAATACTTGAGATCCGACTCAAGGGAATATGAAAAAGGATATATGTGAATACGAAAAAGGATATATGGTTCTTCAATGCGAAAGGCTATATATACCATACTCAGAGCAGGAGGAAATCCAAGTCATTATAGCACCTTCGGCTTCAACAGCTAGCTCCAATGCAACGCACTTCAACAAATGTATTAAACGATAAATGAGATTTCGCAGGGATATGACAGAGATGTCAGCCTGCAAACGATGCAAAACAAAGGCAAAACAGAATAGGAGTTACAAATTAAAAAGGAAGCCAAAAAATGGCGCCTGCTCTGCTACCATGTCAGACCAGGAGGTAACTCCTCAAATCAGAACTCTATACTATTCATTCAGGTTGTTCATCATTATAAACAAGAGGGAGTGATTGTTCGGTTCATCTCCCGATGACTCTCTATCTTATCTATTATTTATTTACATTAATTACAGTTGTTCACCCAATCCCTATGATTAGGTGTCAACAGCAATTGAAACCAAAGGTCAAAACATCATTGTATATATGCGTGTGTGTGTGTCTGTGTGTGTGTGTGCGTGTGTCCTTGATTAGTGGAAAATAAGTCAAGATTTTGGAGTTACCTCACCTGGCTTGACAAGGTATGCCAAATTTAGGCTTTTTTTCTCTCTCTTTGTAACTCCATTGTCAATTCCCTGCCATACCAAGTCACAAGCGACAAATCTGCACCTGACATAAGTCATTTCACAAATTCCCTGCCATCACGAACTCCCTAACTCCAACCATTTCCCTAATGCTCCCTTTCATTTACCTAATGCTCTTGTCTAGATTTAATCCATGTCAATCTCTCTACCAGGTATCAGTTGAAGAAACCCTAATGCTTCAAAATTGGTAACGCTTCCTTGTTAGCTTGTCCATGAGTTTCTCTAACCTATGAAAGAAGTGGCGCAGGCGTGCTCGCTTTTTGCCACCATAACTCAAATTTCAAAGCTATTATCGTCTCTCACACTTCTATGACAAGAAGTTTCCACGTCCACGGTTTCTCTAGGTCTTTTAGGGCTTAAATCACAAGAATTTGAACTAGCCATGTATGAGGTAATGACCTCCTCCTTCAAGTCTGCCATTTCTCCACAGCTTTCCTCAAGGAGTGACATGGGTCAAATGGTATATTTACCCATTTATTGTGTTTGCAACGGTTAAGAAATCAAAAATGAAAAATGGTGCGAATTTCAAAGCTCAGTACGTGAGTGATTCTCTAATGCAAAAAGAATGTGTGTACACGTTGTTGTTGACGAGATACAAGTCATACATTGAAACAAGTTGAATGTTATCAGGCCATGTTGTGTGTTATACATTGGAACAAGCTATGTGTTATCAAGACAAGTTGTGTGTTATACGTTGGAAAGGACTCGATGGCAACATGGACCGTTGTGAAATAGCCTTGATGCTTGTCTTGAGATACTTTTAGAAGAAGGCTATTGCCATAACCTATATAAGCATCAATGTCTATGACCAATGAGCTCCATAAACCCCTTTGTATTTTTCGCTTCTATATATGTCATTTCTATCCCATATATTGAAGCACTCAACAAAAACCATTGAAACTGATATGAAATTGTAATTCAAAGTAGTTTTATTTAGAAATCTCATCATTATACAATCTCCTCTTTCAAGATAACAACCAAGCTTGCAACCACAAGAAAAATTCCTTTTTTCTACAAATAATTCGAATGGAGTCTAACCAACAGGCAAGGCTGCAGTAGGGTCATTTCAAGCATCGATCCTAGTGGAATATGTGTGCCTAATACAATTTTCCTCGGTTTATTATGTTACATCTTGTTGCTAAAAGTTTGGTGGTGTTTTGGTTCATTGGGTGAGATTACAGCAACTCTAAACTACAAGGAACGATGCATGCCCTCATCTTTATTGTCACCAGTGTGGAAAAAGTCGCGATTAAGTCAGCGAAGTCTGATTTTTTGGACTAGCCGATTTAATCAACTGACATTATGGCGATTTATTTCCAGTTGAAAAAGTCGGGATTAAATCAAAAAGGTCTGGATTAAATCAAGACTTTTTCCAAAAAATCGTGTGTGAGGGAGTTCCTTAAACGATTTTTTTTTTTTTAAATGGGATTTTATTGAAAAAGTCAAGATAAAATCGGGATTTTTTCCAAAAAATCGTGAGTGAGGTAGTTTTTTCTAACAATTTTTTAACCTTTTTAAAAATGAATATTTTTGTATTTTTTTAATTTTGCCGACTTTTTCGAAAACCTCCTGACTTTAACGCCTTTACAATTTCTAGACCCTTGCCAATTTAATCCTGACTTCGACTTTTTCCACATTGATTGTCAGTGTAGTGCTCACTAACAAGTACAACTATTGAGAATGGACATACAACACACCCTCATTTTTAATCACTTGTGGAAAGAAATCTATGAAGCAAAAAAGGGAAACTCCTGTTGGAAAATGTAATTATGTTCGGTCTTCAATAATGTGCTTGAGTCATCATGTAATATATTTGTCAAAAGACTAAAGAAAAGAACTTTTATTATTATTATTGTGACTTATTAAAACATGTGTTTCATGCTTAGATCACCATGTTTTAGGTCAAAGTCCCCATTAAGGAGTTCTAGGATTTATTCCAAGTCCATAGAGTTATTGTACATTTAAAGAGACCCTTCTTGGGCTTTTGAATCATGTAAAAAGGTTAAGTATTGAGTCAAATATGAATTATGTAACCTCCACATCATGTCCACCTAAGAGAAGATCATGTCAGCCTAAAGACCCTATTCAACCCCACAAGAAGCCTATAAAAGGTAGGTAATCAAATTCATTTGGAGCATCACTCTCTAATCAAGTTTGAATTCTCTTGCAGCTGGAAGAAGTGTGAAAATCGCTTGTTGTTGGGCAGAAGTGCGAAGTTCTCTTGTAGCTGGGAAAAGCTGTGAAGTTTGTTGCCGGGAAGCCGAAGTGAATGCAAGTTTGGGGAAATCTAGGCAGACAAGGAAAATCAAAATTTTGGTGTCTCTCTCTCTTTGTTTTGCGCCCTAGATTGGGAGATCGAAGTTCCAAGTTTCACTATTGTCGGAAGCTGCTAATTGACGTTAAGTTGTTACATAGTTGAAGTTGTTGGGAAGAGGTCGAAATTCTGAGAGGTTGACTTGGTGTGGAGGGAAGGTTTGGTCTTGGTCTAGGGTGAAGAGTCCCAAAGAATACTATTGAAAGGAAGAATTATATTGACTGGGTTTTCCCCTCGAGAGGGGTCTTGCCCTGGCATATGCCTACATCTGGTGTCTATTGTTTTATGTGTTGTTGCTTTTGGTAATTGCTTGATGAACTAAAGAAAAAAGATATGCATAATCATAATAATAAGAAAACATCACAAGTAATTATCAAGATAAAGAAAATCTTTACTGCCTTTCTGATTTTCTAACAACTCCCACATCAGATAAAGGGTTTTCCATTTGGGAGAACAAAGATAGCAAAGCATATGCCTTGGTTGTTGCTTCTATAAGTGAAGAGGTGAGCCGCCATATAGTATCAATTACAAATTCTTATGGTGCATTGAAGAAGTTGAAAGATCTATATGACTCGCACTAAAAAATGGAGATTGTTCAATAGATGGTCAAACTCTTCAACATTGAGTTGAAATACAATGACCCCTTGGCTCTAGCCTATGTAATTAGAGCCATCATGCATGATGTAGATGCCACTGGAATTAAGATGGACATTCCTATCACGGCCTTTATCAAGGCCCTCCACCCTACATACTCTCATTATCATGAATTCCTGCAACCTACTGAGCAACTCAAGTCCATTACTTTTAACATTGTTACTACTCAAACTAACAAGGGTCTTAGGAGGGGATCCTATAGATCAACTACTAGGTCGAGCGGCAACGATGGAGAGATAGCCCACTGTCACCTCAGCTAAGGCTCCCTGCTCTTTACGGACTTTCATCGATGGGAGGAGACCCAATATAGGGGGGAATCACTAGCAAGGATGGATGTATGAATGGATAAAGAGTAATTCCTAAGGCCTATTCACAAGAGAGGCTCAATTAGATAGCTTGCTTGCTTCAAAAGCAAGGTCATGGGCTCTCTAGGAAGTGCTTAACAAGATTCTTGAGCCTAGGTTTGGAGGATATCTCTTGATAATAAGTTCCCTAGACCCAAGAATCCTTGTGGAGGAATGGCTTATATTTAATCCTTATGAATTTGAGTTATAAAGTTGTGGGACCACAAAGAACTTAAGCAAACCCAAGGAGTATTATCCTGAGACCTGAAATCGTATCATATGTACAGTTAAGTAGGATGCATTGCATGAAGATTTTTACATTAGAATTAACGTCATATGATATTTCTCATGATAGATCGATGCATATTTGCATATTTTATTTTATGTTGATTTTATGGCCTAACATATATCATGTGCGATCATGAGACGTCGCGGACGCATGATACCCTGTGATTTTTCCATCTATTATATGTGCAGGTGAAAGGTCTACGATAACCAAGAGATTGTTGGAGTTCTATGACCTCTTGTTTGAGTAGCTTCACCCAATTCTTTGAGAGATCATGTCTCCATTGGAGCTAGATGTTACCCACCATTTTGTGGGTAATATCCCTAGGAGAATTTTTTTCTTGAAGATGGTCCTCAGCAAGCAGCGCCTTGCCTCCGCTAGCTAGCTCATTGTGCCATTTCTCCACCACCTAAGCCAGCCATGTGGTCCCTCGCCCATCTACCAAGATCGTATGTTTGAAGGTGGGCCTCCTGAACCTAAAGGTATGCCTTCCGATTTGGTAATTGAGTATAGTAGTTTGCTTATAATGGACATTTCTGGGCATGGATTAATGGGGAGATTCGACGGAAAGAATAGGCGAGGTTTGTGCTCCTATCCCCTAGACCTCTTTTGGATATTAACCTTCGATTCTACTCTCGTGGGATCTCTTTTAGTGACCATTTGGATTTAGGGATGGTATTTCACGGGAAACCCCAATTTTGGTTGTGTGGTCCCACTCCATTATCCACTTATATTACCCCCTTTCCATGAATTATTTCCCCATTCATCATTTTTTCCACGTGGGTCCACATTCTTCCATTAGGTCCACATAGGGTTAGCCCACCCCTTCCCCTTGCCCACACCTTCGGTCAGACCTAGAATGATGCCCTAAGGTTGATGCAGCTAAAAAGAAAGACAAAAGCATATTTGGCCACATTCAACAAGAAAATGTACCACAAAAAGCAAAAGATAACTGGGACAAACACACTTAGCACGTGGGCAAAAGCCAATACATGAGCTCTACCCCATCATCATGGCCATCACCCTAGTTGCTACAGGTTCTATTAGCCTCCTTCATCATATACGAACCAATGATTGTCCCAACCATTGGTGGGCGATGAACTGCCCTACCTTAAAAGGGGGCATTCACTACTATATCTTATGCATCATGCTCTTGAGTCTTACCCCTTAAGCCCCGAGTAGTTAATCAAAGAAAATCATAAAAAGGCAAGGCATATAAGAAGGGTAAAAAAATCAAGGTTGGGGCAACTCATGTACGACAATTGCTCCCTCCTATACATTTTAAACCCATGTGTGTGCTTCCCTTTTATTAGCTACCCTTGTACCCCAACATGTGGTCCAGATCTGCCCCTTCTCATCCCCTAATTCATTCACCTATGTGTCACTTGCCACCACCTTTTGAAGGATGTACCTTGAACATCTTATCCCCTTCAGAAGTAGAAACCACCTAATAGGATACTTATTTAACCCCATTTGGAGTTTTGGAGACATTGGCACATCTCGAAGTCCATAATGGAAGGGCAGGCCATTATGAAGTCCCCACATGTGGTCCATGGTTGGTAAGCTCATTTACTCGATTTCTCTAATGACTTGTACTGGAAGGCTAGGGGATGCATTGGATCTTATGCAAGATTGCAGATGGTCTCCATCTTGGGTTTGGTCTCCTTATACGGGGTCCTAATCCTCCAGAGGGCTACATTGGCACATGTAGGGTGTGTGTTGAGATCCATGGGCCTCCACAGCAGTAGACAACACTCCATGGATCCCCGAGGATGGTCAAAGATGCGCGAGATAATCCCATTGGACAAGGAAGATGCCCCTAGTTCACCTTTGCCCTGTTGGCCCAACAGATGCACCATGCAATTGGCAGCTGACCCAATACTTGCAGGATGATGTGGCATCCCCTACACCATCATCAAAGCCCTTGCAGACGATCTACCGAAATCTTCAACTCATTTGGAGACACATGAGGTAATCATTGTGCCCCCACACCCATTGGCAGCACCACAGGTTTACTGTTTGGAGAACAAGTGGCCAACCCCTTGTCCATCACTTTTGAGGGTCCTCTTCATTATGGAACCTATGGACCTCATCAAGCCTCTTAAAGAGTTCTACCCCATGTATTATTCATCATTTGATTTCTTAAGAGGCATATTCTTTCATTTGTGAGCTAGTTTAGTAGGCTTGTCACCAAAAGTTAGAATATTAGTACATTATTTTATTTTTGGATTTTCTGTAGGCCAAGGAGACTAATTCGAACTCCTCATCAATGTATAAATACAAGTGAGATGAGTTCATTTTCTCATCATCACTTTAGATGGGATCTCTTCTCTCTCTTGAGAATTTCGCACTTTTTCATGGAGAATGAATTGGAGCTCTATGGATGAATTTTGATGTGTGGATTTGGTTTCTCTTATCTTGGAGCTTCTCTACTGTCAAATTGTGGATGGTTTGATATGTTCTATTACATGTAAGTATATGCTTTTAATGCTATTTTTGTTTTAGTTTGTCATATACAATGGATTGGTATTTTCGCTATTTTTAGGGCTAATTGTTGCATGCATTTACTGCTTAAATTGTGGAATTTTGTATCTATATAGCTCTCTCAATGTATGGGCCATGTAATTTGAAATGAAATCTCCTAGTGATAATTATATCAATGAATTCATCTTGATAAGCCATCACCTTTTGCACATCGAAGTATAAAAGTTGCAAGATTGCTTCTCTTTGACCTTGAAGACTACCGAAGTAGTCTTGAGGGCTCCTTGACTAAGAACCAAATGTTGTCATTCATATTTATCATAGACTCCATTCTCCCAAGACTAAGGCATTGATCTACCAAGAGGTGGTCACCTAAAATCATCTCTTTTTCACCTTTTCCTACGTCTAGCCAAGTTGGGTCACCTAGGGTATCATTTTCCCAACAATATAGACCTCCAAAAAGTTCAATCTCCTAGCCTCTCCTTCACTAGTGTCTCCTCAAGGCCTTCTCCAATTTTGAAGCCATTCTGATGGTGGAGTTGTGAGAAAAGCCAAGCCCTAGCTCCGAGATCAAACTTTGTCCTAGTATCCCCAAGGCTATTGCCTCATAGGATCAATTCAACACCTTCATGCGAAAATTCTTTCTTTGATCCATTCCCTCTCCTTGTTTGGGTTAAGAACATCATTGGTTGCTAAACTCTTTCCTCTTAACCTAGGTTGGGTCCACTTGGTCCCATGTGGTCCCATTCTTTTGAAGGATAACTCTTCAAAAACCATCTGGGGTCTGGGGTAGCAATTTTAACAAGGATTTCAGGGATTGGGAAACTCTTTCACAAGTCATATTCCCTAAACCTAACCCTCACATCCTCCCATCCTTCTCCTAGCAAACATTGTACCTTGCTTAGAAAGCAAGCAAGCTATATTCTTCAACCTCTTCTGGAAATGGATTATTTGGGTCACGCCATATACACTTATTGATTTATCATTCATTGGTGACTCCATAATATACTGAGTCTCCTCCCATCGGTGAAAGTTCATAAAGTGTAGGGAGCCTTAACTGAGGTGAGAATGGGCTAAGTCTCCCATTTGTTTCCCTTTGTCTAGAATTTGCCCTTTAGGGATTCCCTTTAGGTCCCCTGCTAATTTGAGCGGTAATAGGGCCAAGCCAAGCCAGTTCACAACTTCGTTTATGAACTGAACTAATCAAGTCAAGGGCAACTACTATCGAATCATTAAAATATACAAGATCATATTTGTTGTAGAGACCCTATCACATCCGCCATCTGTCATGTTATTACTGTCATCATGATCACTAACAAGGGTCACAGTCATACAATGTTATTGATATGTCACTGTTATCTCTATCATGAAGATTTTTGTCACATGTCAAAAGTATTGTTATGAAGAACAAGGCCATGAATCAAAGCACTGTTATTATCATAATTTTTTTCACATGCTTGTTCATCTGTCATATCAAGGTATTGTCACATGTTTGTTTATCAACGGACCTATAGTTACACTGACATAATAGTCTTCATATCATTCTGTTATTACTATCAACATCTTGACATCACTTCTGCCATATATCATTCAATAATAATGCCAGCATATATAACTCAAATATATATATATAACCGAACCACAGAGATTTGTAATGCAGCCCAATAAGGAATTCACTTCAGAGAATGAGACTCAATATAAGGTATACAAGTTACCATAGACAATATATGTGACATGAATGTGAACCACAACAAATATGAGCCTATGTGATATAATACAATGCTACTATATAAAAAAATGATGTCACAAAAGTATGAGGTATGCAAGACCACTGTAATAGAGTCGTTGTGATGCAATGTGAACCATATGCAAACCAAAGAGGTTGTGACATGATAGGAGCCAAAAAAATTCTTATGATGCTCAAGGAATGCAAGACGAACCACAAAAATTCATATATAAATCATAGTGAGGAAAAGAGAGTTAGAATAAGTCATATTGATATCATGGCGAGCCACTTCAAATGCTTGACACAAAAAATTATACCGCAGGGTAGAATAACGAGTTAATATTAACAATCTGATCCACAGAGTGAGTATTAGAGCTGCAAAAACAAATGAGAGACATAGGAATATAATATGCGAGCTTCATCACATAGAAAAGTGAGCCACTTTCACTAAGAAATGTGAGCTTCGTGACAGAGGAATGTGAGCCTTCTTTACTGAGAAATGTGAGCTTCTGAACAAAGGAATGCGAGGCTTTATTAAACCTCAGAGAAGTGGATTCAAATTACTGGAGTGCGAGCCACAAGGAAGACAGTGTGAGCCTTTAGAGAAGATTATCCGAACCACAGAAGGATCATTACCTTGCGAACAAATTGATGAAGGATCATAGCCAATATATAGTTGTTTTAACGTGCAATAGGATGTCTTATAGTTAGGTGTAATGTTCCTAATTGGAAAATTAACAGTTATTACCAAAACAAGCACTACCAACAACAATTAAAATTTCACCATGCAAACACAAATCAATACACCAAAGAAATGAGGCAAATGTGTTGAGCCATTTTATTAAATTTCAAGCCGGAACTGAGTAGAATGGAATGAAATGATAGAACCTGAGCTTGCTACTGCAAGCATGCAATACCCAAGTGAGAAACTAAGTGGAAACTGAAATGGCCCAATCTGCCCAAACGCACTACCCGGAAATTAACTTTGTTGCTGCTCGAGGCAAATTTTGATATTAACCCTTAAAACTGCTCCAAAAGTTATGAAAAAATAGAGAGAGGCTTCCCACACCCCAACCAACAAAACCCAGAAAAATCTCACAAACCCAAGTGGCAGAATGGCTTCCCCAAATTACTGCACCCTACTTTGGAAATATTGTTATTGTTGGTCAGCTTCTACCCTTTGTTTTGGCCCTCAAAAGTGCTCAGAAAATTCAGCCAAATTAATTAGAGCCTCTCCTCATAAAACCCACAAAAAGCCAAAAATTTCTTGGGCTAATTCCAGCTAACCCGGAATGCCCAAAATAGTATGAAATTCCCCAACTGATGAGATTTGCGCCTAGTGCAAAATCTTTGTTGCAATATATCCAATTTCATCCCTAAAATTACTGGAAATTCCTCTACAAAATTCTTCCGAGAATGAGTGAGAAGTTTCAACCCAACTCCTGCTCGAAATCTCCTCTTCAAACCCCTGCGCTGTATGGTGCCCAAAAAATACCTGTGCAGGACCAAGAGAGGAAAAATCCAACCCTCTAAATAGCTGTGTTGTCAGCCCAAAAAATTCTCAAGAGAAATTCGTCCTCCCCTAAGGAAATTTTCTGCAAAATCTCCAGGCCAAATTCCACCTGTTAACTGCTCTCCTAAGCTTCACGAATTCTTCTTTTGCGTCCTGACATTCGCACTAGCTGAAGATATGCTATGAATTGGCTCTTCAAGTGGCAGAATTCTTCTCTCAAATTCTCTCATAGGGTGACACTCGAATTTCACTGAAGAAGAGGTGTAATTCCCGCTTGGAAATTCTTTGTGCTAAACAGCACTGGTTAACTTGGCTAAGTAGCAAGCAAACTCTCTAGTTGTGAAAATGAAATGTCGAAAAGATGTCCAAAACAAGACTGTTCTCTCCCTTTTATAATTGTTGCTCATTTATTCCTTGTGGGCTCCACCAATTTCGAACTCCCTTTCTCACTTCTTCCTTGTGGTTTGATTTTCCCAAAGGGGTTCAATTTTCTTTTTTTCAGTGGCCATCACAACCCATTACCACTTCAACATTTTTTTGCTCCTAAGCTTAGCCTTATTTTCTCTCCAAAAATTAAATTGAGCCTCCACAACCCACTTTTCCTCAGTTTATTTGTCGAAATATTTATCCATCACCAAAATTACAAAACTGAGGATTTTACTTAGCACATTTATTTATAGGGGACATGACATTAGGTTGACTAGAAACTTGTGGACGGAATTGAAAATTCAAATTCAAATTTGCTCAAAATTAGTTTTTTTTACGAATTTTAATGTATGGTTGCCCAAATTCATTTTGTGCCTTATAAAATAATAATGAGAGACGTGCACAACATATTAATATTAATATTTCTTTTGGGGCGAAATGGGCTTCCTTTAGGGGAAATTCATCCTGAAGCTACCCAAAATTTGACATGATTTGACTTTCCTTTACTTGACTTAGCCCGACCGGGCCTAATTTCTTTGTTACTTTTTCAACACTCACTTGAGAAGGCTTCTTTTGCTTTGCTTAGAGGGCTCGGCCTCCCTTTCTTCCCTTAGAATGCTAGTGGCTAGGTTGATTTGTAGTGCTTTGACCTTTTCTTAAATGAATTTGAGTTGAAATATTGACCTTATAGGCCTTGAGGGCTTCAACTTCCATCATAAGACTTCAATGTTCAAATGTTTGTCTTGATCTTTGCTTAAACTACATCCAACATCTAAGGAGAAGATGATGGCATGCCCCACATGTGGTAAAACATGCTTGAAAGTGCTTTGATGGTGCCATCTAGCTTAAGTGTTGGGCTGATTTGGAATGGAGATGATACTTGCTTGACTTTGCTTCTTTGTCCACCTCATGATTTATCTTCAAATATGGTTACTTGCAATGCCACATAAGCCTTCTTGCCCCAAAAGCGGGTCCATTATTGTAACTAGAAATCTACGAAGGCATTCAAACTACTTTGAGAGGCAAATGGTTCGTCTTGGCATGGAGAATCAAATGGACACCCTCTTTGCCACAAAAGATGTAGCATGATGCCTCAGGAGACACACGTGTAAGGCACTGTGAGACTATCAGGATGCAGAGCCAAAGCCAAAGGGGAGTGCAAATTACATCAAGACACATGGCACATGTGGGGTAGGAGGATGCAGTGGGATCATAAGGGATATCGTCAGGAAAATTACATATGGTGATCACCCTTACACTGCTTTATGGCATAAGTGCTCCCTTAAACCATGAGTCCTAGTAGTGTCTAATCCATAATATCTACAACACCATCCTAGTCTATAAGAATACCCATAAAAGCAAGGAGTTATCACCTACCAAAGGGAAATCAACAATGCCACAAACCAAGTCATCTCATGAATAAAACCAAACCAAGAGTAGCCATGGTCATCCACACCAACGAGGATCTGAGAATTACTATCACAAATGTACAACACACCCACATGGATTTACAAGGTTACAAGGCACGCCCTTTTGGCTTATATGGTGTGGCCAAAAAGTTCTAGAGTACCCCTATTGTAAGAGGCATAACAGATCCCTGTCTCTAAAATTATAAATATAAAAATAATAATGATAAAATCTCAACAATAACAATTCATCATAATGCAATGTAGTGGAAATGCTATGATTCTTCCAATCTTTAAATCTAGAAAAAAATGGGATATGAACTTCTACTTTTGTTATATGAAGTCTAACGAGGTTGGAATGACTCTCAAGCATCTTGAAACAATTTATGGTAATGTTAAAATTTAAGTAAAAGGAGTCTATGACCTTGGTAATTAATGGGAATATTAATTTTTTATCCATCTTGAAACAATTAAATATTAAGTTTGTTGAATTCTAAATGGGATATGAAATTCTACCTTGTCCATACGAAGTCTGATGAGATTGGAACCTCTCAAACATCCTAAAACAATTAATGGTAATGTAAAAATTTAAGTAAAAGGAGCCTATGGCCTTGGTAATTAATGGGAATATTAAGTTCTTAAACATCTTGAAACAATTAGTGATAATGTTAAAGTTTGAGTAAAAGGATAATTCTATCCTTTTACTTTAAGAATTTAATATTCCCATTAATTACTAAGGTCATAGACTCTTCAAATCTCTAAGCCTTATTTTTTATCTATCTTCGTGGGATTTTGGACAAAAAATCTAGGGGCAACACCCACACATCTCCATTCTAGGGGAGGGGGATGCCCAGATGTCCCCCTTTTGGGGAAACACATCCCCCACATTTGATAAATGTTTCCCCATTTGTTTCCCCGAGTTTCCCCCGAAGGGAGATGTAGGGAAAAGTTTCCCCAGGCATCCCCCTGCCCCCGAAGCATGGAAATGCTAGGTGTGCGCCACCCACCCTAGGGGATGTGTCCCCCTAGAACATTTATTAATTGTCTTGGATGTTATTGTCTTGCAGTTAGGGTTGATCTTCAATTAATTGGAAAAGCAAAATTATCATTCTACATGCATTTTTCAGCCCTAATTTATAGTTGATTCTAGGGTTTATGGTGTTATTAAATGTCTTTTATCCAAAAAAAAATTATTATAATTTATTCTCTTATTTATTCATTATTATAACCTTCATTTTATGCTCGTTTTAACACAGATTCTGGGGCTAATTATTGTTCTTATAAACTATTATATTGCAGCAATTTCTTATTTAAAAAGCTAGTTTATGACAACCAAGTGTAATTTCTAGATTGTGTACATTTGGGAACCTATTTGAGCCTCTATTGGTTGACTCAAGCCTTTAGATTCAGCCATAGGAACCCTTTAACTCAAATCTTGAATTTTTTCTTCTATCCATGCTAAACCCTAATTCCTATTTTTATCCTTAGTTAATATGTATTGTAGGACCCTTAGCAGGCATTTAGTTTAAGATAATTGGGTTTCTTCATCCCTAAGATCTATTATGAAAGCATCCCTTGTGTTGGATTGTGTCATCACTAAAACAAAGGGAGTTGCTGCTGAGGTGACAATGGTAACACTCCCATTGTTGCACTCAATCTAGGTTTCCTAGCGACACTTTGCAATAAGATGCTAGATTTTGCTGTAACAGTCCCTTTATCTAGCTTTAGATTACCATAGCCACTATGTCTTAAGTATATATTCAGTGCAACCAAAACTGGTAATACTCCCATTGTTACACTCAATATAGGTTGCCTAGTGACACTTCACAATAAGTTGCTACATTTTGCTGTAACAGTCCTTTCATATAGCTCTAGATGACCATAGCCACTATGTCATGACTCATAAGTATATATTCAGTTCAACACTTTCCATAACTATCACCCATAATCTCTCCCTAAAACACTGAACTGATTCTCTAAAATCCTCATCCTAATTTCTCTCCTTGTCCTCATCTTTGATTCATATGTAGAATTCTAAAATTCACAACAAATTTTGGAATTTGTAGTTTGGATTTCAGAAATTACATATTGAATTGCCCAAATGGAAAGACGAGCTGAGAAATCCACCTACATCGACAGAATTTGCAAGATTGCAATGTTTTATTGTTGATTGCAACTTTTCATTGCTAGATTCTGTCGAGTCACTAGAAAGAAAGTGCAATTTGCTGCAAGATCAAGCGGCTCCATCTAGTGAGCAGACGCAGCATAGGGGCACACCAGTCAAAGGAGAGAATCAAACTCAAGTGGACTAGTATATCAGCATTAATATAATTAAACTAAAAAAGGAATATTTTGTTCCTTAATTAAAATATAATTAAAATAGTAACAATCAATATAAGGTCTACGAGACAAAAAACTAGAAAGCAAAAGCGAAAGGGGAACATCCTTAGCAGAAAGGGTATCATTTAAAACTTATTAACAAAACAATGAGAAACAAGAAAAATATAGTATTTTGACAAAAATGAACAAATAAATCCCAGTAATGAGAAAGAAGGAAGATTTCCTATTGCCTCTAAAGGGAATTGTCGAAGAAAAGGATGCTACCATTGTTATTAATCCATATCACAGGGACAACTACAATAATGTTGAGACGGATTATCATTTACAGATTCCCAAGCCAAATATAATCAAAACCCATTTCCTGGGAAAAAACATATACGAAAAAAAGAATCTACAATTGACAATGGGTGATTATCTTTCCCAATCCTGATTCGAAGTTACCAATTTATGGGAGAACGTTGGCATAATTCTTTGTTCGTTGTAGATAGAAACATTTACTATCGGTTTAGATTTGAAAATAAATATTTGAAGGGAGATCTCAATAAAAGGAAGATAGTATTGCATGACATCAAAGGGAAGTTGGACACAAAAGCCACCTCTAGAACCTGCACAACAAAATAATTTCAGAAAAGGAACTTTCAAAACAAAGGAAGGACAATCACCTTTAGTGTAGGTATAGTTATTCTATCAATTTTTGGATAGCAACGAAATATTTCAAGAAAGTCAACGCTAAGCCATTTTGCCTTCTCCTTGTCAATCTTAGGCTCTCCATCACTTGAAATTTGAACGTACTCTAACAGAGCACTCAAGGATGCTTTGCGCAAAGAATCTGCAAGGCCTCCAATAGATATAACCAGTCCAGAAAGTACACACGTACGATATTCATTGAATTGAAGTAGACGCACCAAACATGGAAAGCAATTAGAAGGAGCCTGTTCAATTGCAAAACTATATATGAGAAATCAAAAACTGAAATTAAGACATGAAAACTCTGGAACGTTGATATTAAATTTTCACAAAAGAAGGAAAAATCAAAGAGCATACCAACTTCATGTCAAGCATGAAATCATCCTTTACAAATGCCAAAAAGTTTCATTCTACAAGCCTCAAATTAGTTCCATTAGCGTTAAACTAGCTATTATAACCAACGAACTTTCCAAAGAATCATTTCAAATTGGCATGCCTATTTTCCTAAAGAAAGGGTTATACTTCAGTAGATAAAACTTCGAATTCTATTCACAATTAATAACATGCCAATTGTGTACTAGCAAAGTAATTATCTGCAATACAAGAAATGTAAAATCTGACCATAAGTGCAATTTCAACCATTTACAAGATCTAATACGTCAAATATATAAAAAATTATAAAACTTCAAGCTTATGAGATCTTCGATCGAGTAAAAAAAACAATTACAACAATGCATCCACCTACCAAATAACTAATTCATACCAAGGCTACCAAAGCATGGGAGCAAGAGGCGAGAGTGAGAATAGGAGCGAGAGTGCCAGGAGCAACATTTCCTTAAAAATCCTCAAGAGCAGATTGTTTCAGGAGTGACATTTCTAACTTCATAGTAATGTAGTATTCGTCTACAAGCAGCACTAATATGCATGTTTTTGTATATTCTGCAACTAATTTGGCATTCTGCATATATATATATATGTGTGTGTGTGTGTGTGTGTGTGTGTGTGTGTGTGTGTGTGAAATGTCATCCATAGTACATTAATAATATATCACCCGAGCATTAACCATCTAATAATTACAAACAAACATAAATTTTTAAAGCATATAACAGGAAGTAAACCATTAACTTATGGAATGAAATTGGTTATCCACCAACCATCAATAAGACTACATAGTTATGTTTACCAAAGAGGCCATTTGCATAAGTCCCAAAAAGAGAATTTGCTTCAAGTATGAAAACCATAATGTCCAAAACAGTATACTGAGCTCATCGCTAAACACTACAAATCTATGACATATAAAGTAGTCAAAAGAAGAAACAATTACACTAGTTTCTATCTACTCTTCCTTACTCTTTGCAACACTACGACTGCCCATTGAGCAGCCACATGGTGGTACTAGAGCCGAAGCAAAAGGTAACTATGTAGAAGTAAATGAAATGGAACTAAACATCAAGCCACTACTGCTATAGCTAGAGTCTTGGTCAAGGGGACCATGCAATGGACGTGGATGGCATCTAACCATGACCATCATCATTAACAAGAGAATTCTCCAATTTCTCCAAAACCAATACCCCATCCTCGAAATTATCCTCCTTTGGATCATAGTCCCAACTCTTATATGATGTATCTATCTCTTACTCCTCGTGGTAATGTTTAATCACTCGCAAGTTGTAATACACATAAACAAAACTCTTTGACCAATTTACATTCAACCTATTTCTTCTGACACTATGGATGAAACTATAGCTGCTCCAACATCTCTCTGCAAAAGAAATGTTCACCACCTATGAAAGCACCCATGTTGCCAAAAATTGTAGTCATGGGCAATGTTACCTCCTGGATGGTACCTATGCATTTTTTAAATTAACACCAAGGTAAGACCAATATTTACAACTTTTAAGCTTTGCAGACTTGTGGTTGACCATGTATTGCGGTATCTTCGGCCAATAACGGTCAGCGATGCCCAATCCTTTTAGCTTACCATTCTCACTTCCTCTCGCCTTGCATAGGGTTGGAGAATTTGAGATGGATCTATCTGGACATATGGTTTAAAGTGTTGGGAATCACGATTGTCGTTAGACCAAAACCCGTGTTAAAATTGGCAACTAGGGCCAAACTCCATGTGGGTCATCTTATTTATGACAGCTGATATTTTTCTTGGATCCCTCTCATCAAGAGGCATAGGATCGATCAAAAGATCATCCAATTCCGATATGTATTCATGGATTTATGAATTTATTTGCATTATAAGACAATTCGTCAAGGTCAGCGAGCAACCAAATAAACCCCACATGTGCTCAACATTTTAGTATAAATAGAGGTGGCCTTCAAGTCATTTCAACACACTTGGGATCTCTTCCTCTCTCTACTTGGCTTTGGGTTTTAGCAAGAGGAGAGCTCCTAAGGAATAACGTTGCCCTGATCCAAAAGGCAGAAAGCCGAAACTGCCAAAAAAGTCGGAACTGCCGGAACTGCCAGAAATGCCGGAAATGTTGGAAAAGCTGAAACTGCCAGAAACGCCGGAAAAGTCGGAGCTGCCAAAAACACCGAAACTGAACTGCCAAAAAGGTCGGAAAATGGAAAAGCCGGAACTGTCGGAAAAGCCGGAAAATTCAGAACTACCAGAAAAGCCAGAAAAGTCAGAACTGCGGGAAAAGCTGGAATTGAACTATCGGAACTGCAGGAACAGTCGAAAAGTCGGAACTGCAGGAAAAGCTGGAAAAGTCGGAATTGTCGAAAAAGCCGGAAAAGTCGGAAATGCCAAAACAACCGGAAAAGCTGAAACTGCCGAAAATGACAGAACTGTCGAAACTGCCGGGAACAACTGGAACTGTCAGGACTCAGAACTGCCGAGAACAGCCGAAACTGCCAGAACTATCGAGAACTGCCGAAATAGTTGGAGCATCTATCTTCGAAGGAGAGCAGCATACAAGGGACAGCGAACTAACATTGGGACAGTTGTATGGTACTTAGCAGCAAATACACCAAGCATGCAATGTTACAGCGAGCATGAGAGGGACAACTAGCATGCAACAACAAGCATGCTAAGGACAACAAGCAAGCAAGGGACAACAAGCAAGCAAGGTGCAACCAACACATAGGTCAGGATGGCAACATGGTGCAGCAATGGCACATAATGCAGTACAGTGATGGGTACAATCATGATTAATGAAGCGTGATGAGATGCATCATAGTGATGATGGGTGCAGCATGATCCAACGCAGTGAGGTGCAGCATGATGATGAAATGCGGCACAACGATAGGTGAAGGAGTCACCTTGGAGAATTAGTTGAAGCAGCATCTCTTCCACTGATCTCATGTATCATCTTCTTAGAGATGATCTATGCTCTTATCTAGATAAGTCAAAGTGTTGACTTCTATTGTAAACCTACTATCTCTCTCTCTCCCTCTCTCTACTGAACTATTGAAGAACATATAAGAATTGATCAAGGGTTTCCCCACATTGGGGTTTGCCCCTGGGTAGC
Source organism: Pinus taeda (assembly GCA_000404065.3). NCBI lineage: Eukaryota > Viridiplantae > Streptophyta > Pinopsida > Pinales > Pinaceae > Pinus > Pinus taeda. The sequence goes on along the minus strand of APFE030821142.1, from coordinate 27,881 downwards.
ACCACATCTTGTGTCCTCTTGTCATGGTTTGTCTTCTGCGATTTATATTTATGTTCTATCTGCAGTTTACTTTAATGCTGATGTGATTGCTAACTATGGAAATTTAAATAAATTGCTCTAGCATAGAACATACCTAAAGTTGACATGGTTTCAGAGCTGAGGTGAAGACAATGCCCAAGCAAGAGTGAAAGAGCAATAACTGAACAAAGTTGGGAAAGGGCAAAAGGATCAGTGGATTCCTCATACCTCTTCAAATTCACCAAGGGTGAAGTTGAAGCAGAAAATATTATCAGAATAGCGCAGCGGAATATGGCCTACCTAAAGAACACTTCATTGGAAGACCGGATCTCAGGGTGGAAGGAAAGGCAGATAACTAGTTCGGCCATTATGCGTAGGAGTGTCTGAATGGCAGGGACACATCACTTGATGATGATAACAATCATTCCAGGGACATCTTCAATGATCAAAGGAATGACAGGTAATGCAGGTCATCAAGGAAATGGCTGACTCTTCATAGAAAGTAAGGAACCCCAGGTATGAGGAGTCAAATGTTGTTTCTAATAAAATAAAGAAGTGTTATCTTGTATTGGCCCTCTCCTTCAGATTCTTTGGGAATCTAGCTTATAGATTCTAGTGCTTCAAGGCACTTCATCGGATAGATGGGTGCACTCTCTAATTTGGTAGAGATGGAAACAATCGTGGGATTATACTTGGAGCCGATGCCACCTATCCCGAAAAAGGGTTGTAGGGAATGTTAACTCTCAATTGAATAAGGGTAACTTCGATTCATTTACAGAATCTCTTTTATGTACCTGATCGCAAGAAGAACCTGGTGTCCATCTCGAAAATGGAAGTCAAAGGTTTCAAGGTGGCATTCATCGATGGAAAGGTACGTGTTAAAAAATATAATTTTCAAAGATGCTTTTTCTCATGGGTTTAGGGTTGGCAATTTGTATCAAGTTGCAGGATGATCCATTGGGAATCATGTCAATTGACATATCACATCTAGAACACCGGAGGTCTACCTATGGGGCCCTACCTAATGTGAGTCAAATGGTGATAGGGATGTCTGAATTCAAGTAGAGCATGAAGGTACATCTCTGAGATGTACTAAAGGAAAATTTTATAAGGGTCCATTCCCCTCATGCAGCAGGTCCACTTGGAACAACCTGAGAAGTTTGAGATTCATGATTGGGAATCTCATGTATACAAGTGGAAGAAAGCCCTCTATGGCTTGAAGCAAAACACCCCGGGCGTAGTATGAGAGGATTGATAACTGTCTACTGAAGCTGAGATTCACTAGGAGTGAAACCGATCCAAACCATTACCCGAAGGTTGTGGATGGTAGACCTCTCATACCGGCACCTTATAAGGACGACCTATTTCTGACAGGTGCAGACCCTCTCATTTGCAGAAGTAAGAGGGAGTTGGATTCCAGACGTGGAACGATAAATTGCAAGCATGTGACTACCTCAAGGATCTTAACTTTCAGAAGTTTGCCGGGAACAACTGGAACTGTCAGAACTGCCGAGAACAACCGAAACTGCCAGAACTATCGAGAACTGCCGAAATAGTTGGAGCATCTGTGTTCGAAGCAGAGCAGCATACAAGGGACAACGAACTAACATTGGGACAGTTGTATGGTACTTAGCAGCAAATACACCAAGCATGCAATGCTACAGCGAGCATGAGAGGGACAACTAGCATGCAACAACAAGCATGCTAAGGACAACAAGCATGCTAGGGACAACAAGCAAGCAAGGGACAACAAGCAAGCAAGGTGCAACCAACACATAGGTCAGGATGGCAACATGGTGCAGCAATAGCACATAATGCAGTACAGTGATGGGTACAGTCTTGATTAATGAAACGTGATGAGATGCATCATAGTGATGATGGGTGCAGCGTGATCCAACGCAGTGAGGTGCAGCATGATGACGAAATGCGGCACAACGATAGGTGAAGGAGTCACCTTGGAGAATTAGTTGAAGCAACATCTCTTCCACTGATCTCATGTATCATCTTCTTAGAGATGATCTATGCTCTTATCTAGATAAGTCAAAGTGTTGACTTCTATTGTAAACCTACTATCTCTCTCTCTCCCTCTCTCTACTGAACTATTGAAGAACATATAAGAATTGATCAAGGGTTTCCCCACATTGGGGTTTGCCCCTGGGTAGCACCACATCTTGTGTCCTCTTGTCATGGTTTGTCTTCTGCGATTTATATTTATGTTCTATCTGCAGTTTACTTTAATGCTGATGTGATTGCTAACTGTGGAAATTTAAATAAATTGCTCTAGCATAGAACATACCTAAAGTTAACATGGTTTCAGAGCTGAGGTGAAGACAATGCCCAAGCAAGAGTGAAAGAGCAATAACTGAACAAAGTTGGGAAAGGGCAAAAGGATCAGTGGATTCCTCATACCTCTTCAAATTCACCAAGGGTGAAGTTGAAGCAGAAAATATTATCAGAATAGCGCAGCGGAATATGGCCTACCTAAAGAACACTTCATTGGAAGACCGGATCTCAGGGTGGAAGGAAAGGCAGATAACTAGTTCGGCCATTATGCGAAGGAGTGTCTGAATGGCAGGGACACATCACTTGATGATGATAACAATCATTCCAGGGACATCTTCAATGATCAAAGGAATGACAGGTAATGCAGGTCATCAAGGAAATGGCTGACTCTTCATAGAAAGTAAGGAACCCCAGGTATGAGGAGTCAAATGTTGTTTCTAATAAAATAAAGAAGTGTTATCTTGTATTGGCCCTCTCCTTCAGATTCTTTGGGAATCTAGCTTATAGATTCTAGTGCTTCAAGGCACTTCATCGGATACATGGGTGCACTCTCTAATTTGGTAGAGATGGAAACAATCGTGGGATTATACTTGGAGCCGATGCCACCTATCCCGAAAAGGGTGTAGGGAATGTTAACTCTCAATTGAATAAGGGTAACCCGATTCATTTACAGAATCTCTTTTATGTACCTAATCCCAAGAAGAACCTGGTGTCCATCTCGAAAATGGAAGTCAAAGGTTTCAGGGTGGCATTCATCGATGGAAAGGTACGTGTTAAAAAATATAATTTTCAAAGATGCTTTTTCTCATGGGTTTAGGGTTGGCAATTTGTATCAAGTTGCAGGATGGTCCATTGGGAATCATGTCAATTGACATATCACATCTATAACACCGGAGGTCTACCTATGGGGCCCTACCTAATGTGAGTCAAATGGTGATAGGGATGTCTGAATTCAAGTAGAGCATGAAGGTACATCTCTGAGATGTACTAAAGGAAAATTTTATAAGGGTCCATTCCCCTCATGCAGCAGGTCCACTTGGAACAACCTGAGAAGTTTGAGATTCATGATTGGGAATCTCATGTATACAAGTGGAAGAAAGCCCTCTATGGCTTGAAGCAAAACACCCCGGGCGTAGTATGAGAGGATTGATAACTGTCTACTGAAGCTGAGATTCACTAGGAGTGAAACCGATCCAAACCATTACCCGAAGGTTGTGGATGGTAGACCTCTCATACCGGCACCTTATAAGGATGACCTATTTCTGACAGGTGCAGACCCTCTCATTTGCAGAAGTAAGAGGGAGTTGGATTCCAGACGTGGAACGATAAATTGCAAGCATGTGACTACCTCAAGGATCTTAACTTTCAGAAGTTATATGGTAGTGATGTCGGACCAGATTTGGGAAATGCCTCTGAGTTTCATAAATTCATTCGTGTTGATGTTCTTGTGAACTTCCATCCGAACATATGTTTTGCAGTTAGCATGGTGAACACATATTTGGTTGAGCCTCACTGGATTGGTGCCTCTAAGAGCTCTGGGGGACTTGGGGTACTTACTGTAGCAACATATGACCACAGGGAGGCTCACCCTCCCCTGGTGGTGCACTGTGAACAAGATGATTCGCTCTCTTATGGGACAAGATGATTCACTCTCCTGTGGACAGGATGATTTGCTCTCCTGTGAACAAGATGTTTCGCTCTCTTGTGGGACAAGATGATTCGCTCTCTTGTGGGCCAGGATGATTCGCTCTCCTATATAGCAAGATGATTAGTTCTCCTATAAGGTCTGGATGACGTGTTCTCCATGACGATTATGTAGCAGGATGATTAGCTCTCCTGTGAGCCCTGGATGATGTGTTCTCCATGGCGATTGTGTAGCAGGATTATTAGTTCTCCTGTTAGGTCTGGATGATGTGTTCTCCATGACGATTATGTAGCAGGATGATTAGCTCTCCTGTGAGGCCTGGATGATGTGTTCTTCATGGCAATTGTGTAGCAGGATGATTAGTTCTCCTGTGAGGACAGGATTGATTAAGTTCTCCTGTCGAGGCATCGTACCCATGCAAACTGGGACTCATGGGAAGTACCTCTCATCTGATCAATGAGCAGGGAAATGAGGATAGGGACCATACTAGTATCGATGGACGCATCGTTGTATCTACCGTACTCCCTATGCTAGGATGACCTTCATTGATCTGGGATCAATGATACTGGTATGGGACCAGTTGTAGGAGTTATACCTACTACGACGTTGACTTCGAGTCGGTTGACACTGATCTGGGACCAATGGTACATACTCTGAGACTGACTTCGGGTCAGTGGAGGACTGGTCTGGGACCAGTGAGAGTGCTACATACTATGACGTTGACTTCGGGTCGGTTGAGACTAGTCTAGGACCAGTGGTACACACTCTGAAACTAATGATACTGGTCTGGGACCAGTGGTAGGAGTGGTACCCACTATGACACTGACTTTGGGTCGGTTGAGACTGGTCTGGGACCAGTGGTACGCACTCGGAGACTGACTTTGGGTTAGTGGAGAATGGTATGAGACATTCTCAATCAATTCTTCTTCTTCATAATCTAGCAAAGTTGAGCAGAGCAGAGCTGAGCTGAGCAAAGCAGAGCAGAGCCAGTGGAGTTGAGCAGAGCTGAGTAGAGCAGACCAGCCAACAGAGCTGAGCAGAGCGCAGAGCTGAGCAAAGCAAAGCTGGGCAAAGCAATGCAGGGCACTGATGGCAGAGATAGTACAGCCGGACATATGGATCAACGGATGGAGTTCTCCCTAGTTGAGAGGGAGTGTTAAAATTGGCAACTAGGGCCAAACTCCATGTGGGTCATCTTATTTATGGCAGCTGATATTTTTCTTGGATCCCTCTCATCGAGAAGCGTAGGATTGATCTAATAAATCATCCAATTCCGATAAGTATTCATGGAGTTATGAATTTATTTGCGTTATAAGACAGTTCGTCAAGGTCGGCCAGCAACCAAATAAACCCCACATGTGCTCAATGTTTTAGTATAAATAGAGGTGGCCTTCAAGTCATTTCAACACACTTGGGATCTCTTCCTCTCTCTACTTGTCTTTGGGTTCTAGTAGTAGGAGAGATCCTAAGGAATAACGTTGCCCTGATCCAGAGGGCAGAAAGCCGGAACTGCCAGAAAAGTCAGAACTGTCGAAAAAGACGGAACTGCCAAAACTGTCGGAACCACTAGAAAAGCCGAAACTGCCGGAAAAGCCGGAAATGTCAGAAAAGTCGAAACTGCTAGAAAAGCTGGACAGGTCGGAACTGCCGGAAACACTGAAACTGCACTGCCGAAAAAGCCAGAAAAGCTAGAAATGCCAGAATTGTCAGAAAAGCCAGAACTGCCAGAAAAGCCAGAAATGCCGGAAAACGCCGGAACTGCCGAAAAAGCCGAAACTGCCGGAAAATCTAGAACTGAACTACCGGAAAAGTCGGAAAAGACGGAACTGCCGAAAAAGCCGGAAAATTCAGAACTACCGGAAAAGCTGGAATAGCCGGAACTGCCGGGACTGCCGAAACTGCTGGGAACAACCGAAACTGCCGACACTACCGAGAACAACTGAAACTGCCAGAACTGCCGAGAATTGCCGAAACAGCCGGAGCATCTATCTCTGAAGGAGAGCAGCATGCAAGGGACAACTAACTAACATTGGGACAGTTGTATGGTACTTAGCAGCAAATACACCAAGCATGCAATGTTACAGCTAGCCTGCAAGGGACAGCATGCTAAGGACAACAAGCATGCTAGGGACAACAAGCAAGCAAGGTGCAACCAACACATAGGTTAGGATGGCAACATGGTGCAACAATGGCACATAATGCAGTACAGTGATGGGTACAGTCATGATTAATGAAGTGTGATGAGATGCATCATAGTCGTGATGGGTGCAACATGGTGCAGCGCGGTGAGGTGCAACATGATGACGAAATGCAGCACAACGATAGGTGAAGGAGTCACCTTGGAGAATTAGTTGAAGCAGCATGTCTTCCACTGATCTCATGTCTCATCTTCTTAGAGATGATCTATGCTCTTATCTAGATAAGTCAAAGTGTTGACTTCTGTTGTAAACGTACTATCTCTCTCTCTCTCTACTGAACTATTGAAGAACATATAAGAATTGATCAAGGGTCTCCCCACATTGGGGTTTGTCCCTGGCTAGCACCACATCTTGTGTCCTCTTGTCTTGGCTTGTCTTCTGCGATTTATATTTATGTCCTATCTACAGTTTACTTTAATGTTGATGTGATTGCTAACTGTGAAAATTTAAATAAATTGCTCTAGCATAGAACATACCTAAAATTAACAACCCGCAGGTGTTAGTCAAAGATTGCATCGCTAGAGATAAGAATCCACAATAGGCGGTTAGTCCATGTCGCGAAACACACAGGAAGCGTTGGTTTATCCAATGTCCAACAATCTCCCTCCCCCCCAACGCAAGCTGGGTGTGTATCAAACTCGTGACCTACGCTCTGATACCACTTCTTGAGAATCACGATTGTTGTTAGACCAAAACCCACAAGTGTTAGTCAACAATCGCATCACCAGAGATAAGGATCCACGAGAGACGGTTCATCCATCTCGCCAAACACACACGAAGCGTTGGTTTATCCAATGTCCAACATAAAGGAGGCATCAATTCTTGTAGAGGTGATCGCACTATGTAGGGCCAGTCCAACTAATTTTTTGAGCACACATGTCTCTCCCACATGGTTATGTTTTATCAAGTCTATATATATTTCCTTGGCTATGGTACAGCATTATCTAGATATTTTGTTGGAAACACTGAGGAGGGAACGAATTAGTATTTGACTTCAATTAGTTAATTATTAATTTTTAGAGCTTTAACATCAAATCAAAACATAAACCATTTACACATCACAAGAACAAAACGCAAGAAATTTTTAGGTGGAAACCTAAGTCACCTGACACAAGGACACGGGACACGTAGGACACAAAAGTTCGAGTGTCCGACACGGGCACATAGACCCCCCGGAACAGGGCACCTTATATATAATATTAATTATATATATATTATATATAATATATATATATATTATATATATATATATATATATATATATATATATATATATATATTTCTTACACAAATTCTCATTCATTATACAAATTCAGACATAGATCTAGATACTACATTGTATATTTAAAATTTGTAAGTTTTACAATGTAACATTATGCATAGAAATAGAATTGTGACAGATTCATCAATGATCCAATTGGAGAAAGACAAGAAACTGTAGTTTTCTCATTAAGTCCTCAAAATCAAAATGTGTTACATAGGTAGACCGTAGTAGCAATGTCGTTGGCAAATAGAAATAGCAAATACAAAAAACTACAAAGGTCATAGGTAGCTCACGAGTCATCAATCATCATCATCATCATCAAAATCAGCATCATTGTCATGGTCACCATTGCTCTCCTTTGTTGCATCCTCCTCCTCTGTATCCAATGTAATCATTGCAAATGTTTGTGTGGAAGATGACCCCTCAAGAGTATCACCATCATCAAAAGTGGCAGAGTCTAACACTGGGTCATTAAGATCCAAGTTGGCCTATGCCAACTCAACATTGTTGTCCAAACCCATTTCATTAGGAAAGACATTCCACAACTTTGTCTTTCCCTTCAACCACTCATCCCTTTGTCTGTAAATAAGATGAAGGTTGGTGTGCACATACACCATTGTCTTTGCCCTGCACTACTCAACCTTGCTCTTCTTGACACAATACGAATTCCCATATGTGCTCCAATCCCTCTTGCAACAAGAGGATGAAGTCACCTGAGAGAGGAGCCTCATGGCTAACTGTTGTAGAGGAGGCCTTGTTGCCCCATGAGTTGCCCACCAAGAATAGGGCTTCTTAGCCCCCTGTCTCTAATCACATCATAGCCTACAAATCGCCCAGTGCCAGTGGAAAATTGTGCAAAGGCATCCTTCACCTCATCAAGGGATGCTCTATCCTGAAATATTTTCCTCAATGCATCCTTCCTCCCCTGTGAAATTTCACCATCCATGTGAGGAGGGAATCTGCAGGAAGGTCCACCATTCAACCATTCGTGGATGTAATATTTTGGGTTCAATGAGTAAGCCAAAGAATGCAAAGGTGTGCAATTCTTGTCCCATCTACTGACAAGAATATCATGTATGGTGGTGAAGAAGGCCTTCGATGATGGCCCATACTCAGGGCAATCACTCTGTAAAACAATGGTCCTCACGAACTCAATCATGGAATCCCATCCCTCATAAACCTCTACTAGGATGGGTGGTCTGTATCTGCAAATCATAGCAAAGCAATGATAGGGTCCATGATCTTAATAGTGAGATATACCCTCTCCCACCAAGCATCATCTAACATTGTGCCCTCGACTCTTTTTGAGTTTTCTTGATCTATCTTTCTCCAAAAAAACCAAACTCTGAAATAATCATGGCCGCAAGAGCGGTCTTGACTATTGATTTCTGGTAGCATTGGATGTGCTCTAAGCCTCAAAATTTGTAGGAAGGCTAGGACACATGTATTCCAGAATACCCAGAAATTGTTTTGGGAAATTCCACCCAGAGAATGTTTTATTAAAATAATTAATTATTTTTAATGGGTGCCTAAGTCTAAACCTAGGAAATTAAAATAATTAAAGGGTGTTAATTAAACTGGGGGTGAAACTTCTAGAAGAAGACAAGGATCAAGCCAAAGTGATTTGAGCCACTAATTAGAATCTAATCTAGGTCTTTGGTTCTCAACGAGAAGATTATAAGAAGAGGCTTGATGGGCATTTGGAACACACATCAAGTAAGAGATCAAGAGATCGATTTCTGAAGAAAGTACCGCAGCAATTGCCAAAGAAGTGATTGAGGTGATTTCTTGCAGTGACAGGAAGAGATAATTTTCAGTTGGAGAGTTTCCTGATCCGGGATACATCGCACAGAAGGCAAAGAGAGATCCATAAGAGGCAGCACAAAGCCACGTTGGGCAGCATAGGGCCACGTAGAAGCAGCGCAGCGACTAAGAGGAGATCTAAGATTTGCTGAAGAATTGAGTTCTAGAACCAGAAGCCGGGTTGTGAAACCAGGAGGGAAAAAAGTCGAAGTTCTAGAGGCAAATTGATCAACCAAAGGAGTGACGCAGTCCCCAGGTGCTATGACGCAGAGCAGCGCAGTGATTTCATAGAAACTGCAGAGAGGTAGCTAGGGGCTAGCCATTCAGTGGCTGGATCAATGTTGGATCGCCAGTGATAGTGTGAGGTATATCTCACTCATCTCTTTGTCAGTCAGATTCTCTGTATTGGATAGCGAGCAAGGAATCCAAAGCTTGTATTTAGAAATTACTGCTTAATAATACAAACCCTTAGTTGTTGCAACGGTTTTCTCACATTGGGTTTTTCCGGTGACATTGGTTCAAAAACAACAGTGTCGCTTGTGTGTTATTTCTTTCTTGCTCAGATTCTTGTTTCCACATATTATTTTTAAGTTGTGAAGCCTGTAGTGGTATTTGCTTCGATATCTACAGTAGAACACAGTGAATAACTTGCATGCATTAACAAGTAGGAGAAGTTATATTAGTTGTTGCAGTAGTGATTTGGGGGATTCTCAAATTTTCACATGGTATCAAAGCACAGGTGAAGCAAGGGAGCAAACCAGAAAAGCCAGCGTTGAAGAGAAGGAGGGAGATCTAAGTGCTGCGTAGGCAGCAGATCAAATTCCTAGAGAGATTCGTGGAAGATCTCTCTCTGAGTGAGTCGACAGAGAGGTAGGATTTCCAGATCGATATTTGTCAGTGGCAGAGGAAGCAGCGTAGCAGAAGCTTCAGCGCAGAGCAATTTCTTGTGACACACGGTTTTCTGCACCAGTTGTTGGGGCAGAAAAACGTCAGACGAGAGAAGGAGACACTATTTTGAGGGAATTCTCCCTCAGAAGGCTTCCAGTCAAGAAGCCTAAATTCTCATTTGTTGATCAATAGTAGAGAGAAGCAGAGGCCAGCCCAGCAGCAACACAGAGAAGAGAGGAGGCAGTTCGACATTTTGTTGGCAGAGATGGTAGCTAACGAGCTAAGAGATCAAGATCGGTTGGATGGAGCATCTATCTATGTGACCTAGAAGGCTAGGATCTCATGCCTTCTGAATGAGCATGATCTCAAAATGTACGTCGATAGTGTGGTAGTTATACCCAATGATGCAGATCCACTCAAAAAGTACAAGGTCAAGATGGCGAAGGTCAAGCAGTTGATCCTCGATGGAGTGAGGCATCACGTTGTATGACACATTGCGGGCAAAGGGACAGCGAAAGAGATGTAGGATGCCTTGGCTACGCTATATCAAGGATCTTTCGAGCAGCGGAAGATGTACATGGAGGAGAAGTTGAGATCAACTAGGATGAAGAGAGGGGAACGCATTGATCCGTTCCTATCAAAGCTTCAGGAAGTCCAAGATCAGTTGGCAATTGTACGATCAACACCTCAGCCTACAGAGATTGTGAGGTTGGCCCTGAATTTAGTTTCAGAAGAATGTAAAGTGTTTGTCCAGTGTATCCCGAGCAAAGAGAAATTGTGGGATTGGGAAGGAATGTGGGCCGCTCTTCAACAGGAAGAGATGAGGCAAGACTTAGTCAAGTACAAACTTGATGGCAACAGCAACAATGGGATGAAGCGCAAGGAGGAGGAAGAGAATGCAACCCTTGCATCTAAGGGGTAGCAGGAGTAGCGGAAGAAGAAGAAAGATATTTCAAATATCAAATGTTTCCAGTCTGGTGAATATGGTCACTACGCTACGCAGTGTCCTCTCAAGAAGAAGGACAAGGGTGAAGAACATGATCCACAGGCTGTAGTGGCAAAGATCGACAAAGAGGAGTTTGCCATGATTTCTCGATACCTCTAGGGGTGATGTGGGATGATCTAGTACTGTAGTTTGAAAGAACTGCAGATGGGCAGGATCCATTGAGGAGTCCACCTCAGGGATCAATACCTTGCTACGGGAGCCCATATTAGAAGTAGCAGGATGGACTAGGTCAGTGGATGTAGAGGAATGTCAGAGTGACAGTTGTAGTGGCTAGGAGCACCAGAGTCTGAATAGTGCAAAGCTAGTGTTGGTAGCATTGCACTTGGCACAGAGCAGAGTCAGCAGTGCAGTAGCTTTAGTGACAGCGCAGAGACTAGTGGGAGTCAGAACTTTAGCAGCAAATGCATTACGCTGAACATCTTTGGTTCAATAATTTGGATGCCTTTTTGTTGTTGTTGCAGCAGCAGCAGCAGTTGGAGAGGGTTCCAATGTTGGCAGTGGCAGGGCCAGCAGCAGCACAGATGTAGCATTTATGACGGTTGCAATGCAGATGCAGAGTTGGCAGTGGCAGGGCTAGCAGCAGCATGGATTCGGCATTTGCACAGTAGTTGGTGGGCAGTGATGTCAGACATCAGCAACGCAAAGGAAGATGTTACAAAATATGGGTGATGCTTCAAAAGGTTGCATTCCTAGAGCACATTCCTCGCTAAAAGGGAGTATTGATTTCTGGTAGCATCAGATGTGCTCTAAGCCTCAAAATTTGCAGGGAGGCTAGAACACATGTTTTGGGAAATTCCACCCAGAGAAGGTTTTAAACTAATGAGTGCCTAATTCTAAACTTAGGAAATTAAAATAATTAAAGGGTATTAATTAAATTGGGGGTGAAACATCTATAAGAAGACAAGGAGCAAGCCAAAGTGATCTGAGACGTTGATTAGAATCTAATCTGGGCAATTGGTTCTCAACAAGAACATTAAAAGAAGAGGCTTGATGGACATTTGGAAGACACATCAAGTAAGAGATAAAGAGTTCGATTTTTGAAGAGAGCAGCACAATAATTGCTAAAGAAGTGATCGAGGTGATTTCTTGCAGTGGGGCAGAGATAGTTTCTGGTTGGAGAGTTTCCTGATCCATGGATACATCACAGAGAAGGCAGAGAGAGATCCAAAAGAGGCAGCGCAGAGCCACATTAGGCAGCATATGGCCACGTAAAGGCAGCACAACGCCTGAAGGGAGATCCGAAATTTGTGGAGAATCGAGTTCCAAAGCCGAAACTCAGGGTGTGAGACCGAGAGGGTAGAAAGTCGAAGTTCTAGAGGAAAATCGATCAGCCAAAGGAGTGACGCAGTCCCCAGAAGTTGTGATGCACAACAGCCCAGTGATTATGCAGAGGCAGCTAGGGGCTAGCCACTCAGTGGTTGGATCAGTGCTGGATTGCCAATGATAGTGTGAGGTATATCTCACTCATCTCTTTTTCACTCAAATTCTCTGTATTTGATAGCTAGCAACGCATCAAAAGATTGTATTCAAAAATTACTACTTAATAATACAAACCCTCAGTTGTTGCACCGGTTTTCCCACATTGGGTTTTGCCGGGGATATTGGTCCAAAAATAATGATGTCACTTGTGAGTTATTTCCGATGTTTTAAAAAACGGTTGAGCTGACTCCGACTCAACTGAGCCAGACTGGGCCAATTCCTGATCGAGTCGGCTCAATGATCGAAACAAAACGGCTAGCCGGGTTGTTACCAAGTCAATCGAGCCTGTCATCAACTCGGTCGGCTCGATAACAACTCGACCGGCTCGATAACAACTCAATCAGCTCAGTAACAACCTGGAAGGTTCGGCTTTTTGAAAAAGATCCTGAACCACACTTGTCAAAAGTTGTTCCGCCTCCTAGATATGAACGCTTGGGTTGTTGTTTATTGCATATTTATAGCCTAAAGTAATCCATCATTGTGAGAAAGTTTTGAAAATTACAAGGTTGAAGATGGTCATCCTAGTGGCATGAATTAGAATACTGAAACAATGCATTAAGCCATACAATGTTTTTAAAATGGCAGATGTTCTAGCAATGGACTAATAGATACATATTTACCTCTGATTGTTCTAAAGCTTGACCAGAATTAAATCAAGGGTTTTGAGACTTCATTAGGGCCAGATTTCTTGAAATCATCTCTAGCAGTCTAGGTAGAAGCATGAGACAAGTTGTCCTGAAGCAAAGGCACAAATTTGAAGACATCTGTTGATTAGTTCTTTGTCTTATCATTTGGGAAGCTATGATTGGTTGCAGAGAATTGGTATTATTGTTGTTGTAGTCTAGTGATTGTCCTTGGGCTGAGGCAGAAAAGAATCCTGGCATTGGTGGCTAAGTATCAACTTTGTATTGGATAGTGCACTAGGTGCCATTTTGATATAATGGATATACTCATGAGCCTACTTTGATCATATCTCTCTATATTATAAAGCTTTGTGTTTGGAAACATGAACGAAAATCTTTAAAATTATATTTTAAACAAAAAAAAAAATTGTGTATTTTTTACAACGACCGGGTCATTAAAATCAAACCGGCAATGTCGATACCGAGACAGAGTTGGAGTTGGAGCCGACCCTCGGCCATTTCCGAACCGGAGTCGAAGTTTTAAAACATTGATTATTTCTTTCTTGCTCAGATTCTTGTTTCCGCATATTATTTTTAAGTTGTGAAGGCTGCAGTTGTATTTGCTTCGACTTTACAATAGAACACAATAAATAACTTGCATGCATTAACAAGGAGAAGTAATATCAGTTGCTGTAGTAGTGATTCGGGGGATTCTCGAATTTTCACATTGACGTCCCTCAACCTCTTCAACATGATGAATGAAGAGGCAAATCATGTATCTACAGTCTTCAACAAAGATAGATGGGTCTACTCTAGGACACGCTCCAGGACAAGTTGGACACTCTCTGGGACACGCTGGACATGATAATCGGACACGTGTCCTAGAGAATTGTCTCTGATTTGTGGGATTTGAGACACGGGATGGGGGGAGGACAAATCCAGTTTCTTAGGTGGAAACCATTCCTAGACAAAACCACAAAATGTTTTTCTAATATAATTTGAGTACAATCTTTCTCAGCTCCAACTGAAAGGGAAGCTCCAACTTCTCAGTACTCTAGAAAAGCATTATATTTAACAAAAAGCTCCAACTCCTTAAAGGATGCTTCAACATGATGTTTTTACCACCTCCAATTGGAAGGATGCTCCAACACCCCAGTTTAATAGCTCCAACTGAAAGGATGCTCCAACATCCTGCAAGCTTCAACTTGCGCTAGCACCACCCTACCACCTTGAAGTATTTTTAGGCTCCAACCTAAGGGAGACTTCACTCTCCGCCTTGCACAACCTAACCACCATGAAAATGTAAGAACAGAGAAACAATTGTGGGCTCTTGTACTAGGGACAATGACCTACTTACAAAGATATTTAATTAACCCTTACTGCTAATGTATGCCCCAGATGTGCAATGTTGTGCCAAACATTATCAATTTGCTTCCTGTATACTGCTTCAAGTCTACTATCCAATTCCTGCCTCAACAATAACTTAATCATAAACAAAACAATTTATCAAACATTTACAGGTTATGGATAGGACAGATAAAGAATTGGCAAAAAGAACAGGTAAGGCTCCAACTAATGAAGGTACAAGCTCCACATCTTCGCACAGTGAGATTGAGAAGACGATTGAACGAAAGAAGAATGTTGTAACCCTGAAGAATGATGCCAAAGCAGTCAAGGAAAAAGGACGACAACAGACTACAGCACCGCCTTCAAAGAAGAATGAGAAATATTCCAGGTATGTTCGTTTATTTAATGGTTATTCTTTTTCATGTGCTAACTTTGGCCATATGGCCATGGATTGTAAAATTGTTGACAGGTACAATTATCAATGACCACTGCCTCCAAATGAATTATCCAGGTTCGCACGTTCATGTGATGGTTATTGCTTTTTATGTGCTAATTATGGACATAGGCTAGGGATTGTGAAGTTTTTGACAGGTATAATCATTATCTGCAAAACCCTAGAAGCAAGTTTGCAGGATCACAAGACAAGTTCCATGATGATGTTGTCAGAAGAGAATATGTGCTAGATGGGCCAAACATTAAATGTTTCAAATGCCATAACTACGGCCATAGCGCTCGCAATTGCAGATATCAGATGGAATCACTTGTGGACAACATTGAATGCTTCAAGTGTCATAACTATGGGCACATGTCTCGAGATTGCAGGAACAAGAAGGTCTGGAAAAGGAAACAAGTACAAGAAGACCAAACCTATAAGAAGGTTTCAACAGTTATGCTTTCAGGATTCATAAAAGCAAAAGGTCATGAGGAATTAGCAATTGCTTCAGATAATGACTCAAGTCAAGATGGCCCGTTAGGTGACTCAATATTTTGAACAATCCGACCTGTTGACTCCTTGAAACTTGTAGAGGGGGAGTCTATTCAGCAATATATGGCACAAGTCTACGATTGACAGACAGAAAGTTTGAACAAGATGGCAGTTTCAAATAGGTTCAGGGGGAGCAGAACAGTTGAAGGATTACAAGTTCACAAAGGAAAGCTTCTCTTCAGGGCATAGGTCCACAGGGATCGTCATTGACAGACTATTACAAGAGGCTTCTCATTATGGGGAGCACAGGCAGATAACAAGTCCACATGAAGCAAGCAAATTCTCAGGGGGAGCAACCCTTTGCCATTGATGTCAAAAGGGGAGAGAAAAACCTAAGAAGGAGATGCAAATCTTGAGAAGGAGGTGAAGCATGAAGGCAGGGGGAGTTGTACTCGCAGAAGGAGTACATGTGTTGCCATCAATGACAAAGGGGTATATTGTTGCATGGTGTTGTCATTGATGTAAACCCATGGAGTTGATAGGGTTTGACTTTGACCAAAAACATCAGTGATTGATGTCAAATGGTTAATGAATACTTCTTAGTAATTGTCGAATTAAATCAAGATGGCAGCTATACTGTTAGATAGTTAAAAACCCAAGTCCTAGGGTTTGCGTTCCCTGCACTCAAGATGTGCCCCGAATTTGTTGAGGGTTTTTGTAGGTCAAATCATTGAGTCTGGTTTGGAGATCTATGTCATTAGATTCTTATCGAAAAGATGTTTCTGTTGATATATGGTACACCTCGTGGTTTTTCCTAGTTTGAGAGAAAATTGAGGTTGAAGTTGAAGACCTGGTTTTGTGGACTAAAACCCCAGGGGGTAGTGACATGACACCTCCTACAATTGTCAATATATGACAGGGATTCCCACTGTAATCTCACCACGTATAAGTTGAATAACTACAAGATCCAAAGGTGGTTAAACAATCATTGACTTCACACTCAAGTAGGACCATATGCACTAAGCCAATCATCGATTTCAAATATTAAATAAAGCTCTTAAGGGTTACTCATTATTATTTATTAATTATTAAAGGGTGTTATTGATTATTGATTTCAAATATTAAATAAGGCTCTTAAGGGTTAGTCATTATTATTATTTATTAATTATTAAAGGGTGTTGTTGACTTTTGACATAATATAATTTAGGAAGGGTATTAATTTAGGGTCTTAAAATAACAAAAACTTAATAATAAAAACCTTATAAATTCCCTCATGGCCAGCAGCCCTCTTTCCTTAGTACGTAAGGTATTTATTCTTCAAATTTTTAATTGATTTAAGCCCTTAAGAAACTTCTAACGATCATTTTATAAAGCCCTATCCATACATTATAAAACGAGACCTAGTGCATACATAAGAAACACAAAAACCTCTCAAAGATAACTTTGAAATTTCGGTGGAGGACTTCAGTGTTTTTCAGCCTCCTAACTCTGTGAGTTTCAGCCTCCCTAAGGCACTTAACAGTGATGAATTAGGGCTTTACTCCTCAGCAAATTTCAACGTATGCTCTCATTGTTTGGCATTTTCTTAATGTTGTTTCTGTGATGATCTAGGGCACTAAATTTTAGACCAACGAAGAACAGAAATCTAAGAGAGGATCTGTGACTGCTTTTATTTTTGGTTGGTTTTGGGATCCGTTTAGGCAAACACCCTACGACTAGGGCTTCCACAACAACCGCAGTTAGGGCACATGAAGCATGAGTTGGTTTCATGTGTGGCTGATGACTCGTTGCAAAAAAGGGAAGAAGTAGGTCTATTCCTTTAGGTTTCATCATGACAAAGTAACCATAGTGAAACAATCTTGTTAAAAGACAGATTTATCCTTTCTCATTTGCTGAAATTATGCAACAACAAAAACCTTGACGATTAATGACACATCTTGTGAAAAGATGAGCTCCTTGCATAAGTAGCTCATTGCTTTTATTGACATTATCAATGAATGTAATTTGACAATGTTGACCTTCACATGATACAGTGACAAGTATTTATATGTTCTTGCACAAACAGTGACATAGATTTAACAAGCATTATTGAGATGAGCAGTTGATACAATAACGTTGGATGTATTTGTTGTCTTCAACATAGTTTCAGAAGTTGATTTCTTGATAACATGTTTGCAGCTAAGGTTTGACAGATTGGAGGAAGAGCTGAAGTGTGATACATCAGCTTATGATTATTTACATGCATTCCACATAGGGCGGCCTTGTTTGAGTTTAGACTTATTAAATATAATTGGAATTTCAAGCAAGCATCTATGAATGTTTGACCTCGACCCTACTTGACTGTGACATCATATGATTTACACATCAACAATACCTTGACTTTGATCTTTACTCTTGATGACAAGTGCCTTTACTTTGACAAGAAACTTTACATACAAGTGCCTTAACAACTGACCTTGATGTTTGACTTCTGCAGTGATAATGAATCTTGATACAGTGACGATGGGATATCAATCCTTAAAGAAACGTTTGATTTGACATAACTTAACTCACTTCACACCTAGCAGTTCATTCATGACAGTTGACAAGATCCTAATAATTCATCATTGACTTGAATTGATGACAATTGGTTAACTTATGACTATTGACCGTGAATTGGTTTGGTTTATATGATGACACCTTGACTTTCACTTGACCTATAGATTGCGGTGATAACCTAGGAATTTGTACTAGTGATGATGCAAGGTCTTGTAGTGATGACCTAGAGTATATACTGTTGAAATTTGGTACCGGAGGACAGGTGGTTCCCTAAGGCTTTGATCTTTGGCCTAGAGAAAAGTGTCCAAAAGAATTTAATTTTTCTCCTAAAGTGACTTTATAATTTTTATAAAGTCAAATCTAATTTAAAAGTGACTTTAAGTTATAAAGTTACTAAAGTCTAATTGTAAAGTGACTTTAATAAAGTCAATGTAAAATTAGAAAGGAAAAGTGACTTTGGAAATAAATTACTAAGTGGGTCTTTATTAAAGTGGGGTGAATTAAAAAATAAAAGGTGAGATTTAAATGAACATTTAATCTCAGCCCTAGATCTCAATCTATTTCAGCCGTTGGATTTAGAGGTTACCCAAAAGTCACTTAGGATTAGATTAAAGGAGGAAAAGGAGGCAAAAGGTCATCAATTCTTTCATGAGCAGATTGAGAGGAGGAGAGCAAGAGAGCAAGGGAGATTTCTAGACAGTGAGGAGAATGAGGTTGCAAGTCCATACAATAGAGTTTCAGCAGCGGAGTTTCAGCAAGGCTGAGTTTCAGCAAGTTCGTACAACGGAGTTTCAAGGGCGGAGTTTCAGCAAGGCTGAGTTTCAGCAAGTCTGTACAGCGGAGTTTTAACAGGGTGGAGTTTCAGCAAGGCTGAGTTTCAGCAAGTCTGTACGTCGGAGTTTCAGCAGGGCGGAGTTTCAGCAAGGCTGAGTTTCAGCAAGTCTGTACAGCGGAGTTTCAGCAAGGCTGAGTTTCAACAAGTCTGTATAGCGGAGTTTCAGTAAGGCGGAGTTTCAGCAAGGCTGAGATAAGTTGTAAAAGTTTGCTTGCTGATTTTTGATGAATATTTCTCTCACTGTAAAAAGCATTTTCCAGAAATAAGAAGGAGCTTTCGAACTGGTTTTCCCCAAGAGTTGTAGGGGGTTTTTCCAAGGTCACCTTGACAAAAAATCACAGTGTTTAAATGTGTTGAGTGGCTGTTTATATGTGCTGATTTTTATATTTCTGCATTTTCCAGCATTCTGTAAAATTTCCAGACTTAGTGTTTTCAGCAATATTTATTTTTCAGTTGTTGAATGTATGGATATGGGAAGGGCATTTAACTATTTTGGAGAAATAAGGTGAAACTGAAAATCGGGGTGGGAAATGAGAAATTTTTACATGGTATCAGAGCTTCAGTGCTGAAGTGCAGTTTGGGACAGCCGGAGGAAAATTACAGCCTGCTGATTTTTCACTCAGAAAATTCCAGCAAGCTGATTTTTCACAAACAACAGTTTTATCTTTACTACAACAGTGCTATTTTTCAGTTTTAGGACAGCAGGATGTCATTGGGATTGAGGGTGGAGGATAGGTTGGATGGGCATAACAATTACAGTGTTTGGAATGAGAGAATGCAGAGTATCTTTGAGGAGGTAGAAGTTTGGGACATCATGGTGCATACCACACAGAACCCTGTTGTTGTGCCTACTAATGCTACTCAGTTGGTTGAGTATAATAAAAAGAACAACAAGGGTAAGAGACTGATTCTAGACGGAGTCAAAG
>APFE030821139.1:27955-68025 GCA_000404065.3 Pinus taeda | reverse complement strand
TAGTTGAACTCTTAAGAGTTCATTTTGGGCCTTGATCTCCTTAAATGATCCTTTGATTCCAGCTGGTTGTTTGCCCTGCTGCCTTGAGGAGGATACCTCTGTGCCTTGCTGCATGGCTTGTTCCAGCTGAAATGAGCTAGTGGCAGTCTGCTGGCTGGATTGTCTTTCTCTATCTTGGCTTTCTACCCTTTCCTCACTGATGTCTTCTTCCTCTATTTCAGGGTCAATTCTTGGCCTCTTGGCCTCTGGCTGCTGTGTTGACCCATTTGGAGGTGTGACCTCCTCTCTGTCTTGCTTTTTTCCTCTCTCTTCATTGAGAGGTGTTTGCAAAACTGGGATTTGGGGTGGTCCAGTTTGCTGTGATGGGGCTTGCCCTTGACTTTGTTCTTTTGAAGTGTTAGGCTGCCCTGCCTCTGTCTCTTGCTGTTCATCCATCACCTCTTTTCCTTTTGCTGTGGTTGTTGTTGTAGTAGATGCCTGCTGGGTGGTCTGTGCAGCTGCAGCAGTGGATGTGCCTTCTCCCACTTGGACTGGTTGCTTGAATATGACCTGCTGACAAGAATCCAAGTCAAGATTTTTCTCTAAATCTTTCACAGTTTGCTCCATTGTCTCCTCTTGAGTAAATTCCTCTACTAATGTATCAGGCACCCATTCATCTTGGTTGGCAAAGTGTTCAATTTGTGGATATGGGCAATGTTTATAGGCTAGCAGCCTATACTTGACTCTCCTAGCACTGATAAAGCCTTCAGGGTCATAAGGGACCCACGAGAAGCTCCTTTTAAGTTCAAGCTGTTGCCCCAATATTTGATCATCTTCTTGCCAACCATCTTTCTTGTTCATGATGAATGGGCCTAGGTGGTCTCTGAATTTGAGATTGGCTTTCTTCTTGGCACTATGGAAGTGTGTGAGGTCAGAATTGATGAGTTGCCTATATTATTCCAAGGCAAACAATCTCATAGGCACATATCTTGGGAGCCTATAAGGACATAGCTCACAACCATAAATTCTGATGACTATGTGACTTTGGTATAAATACCAATCACCTATTTTGTAATTCCTGGACAGCTGTAAGATTTTCTGCATATCTTTGGATAATCTAGCAGGAGGAGTCCTCTTCAAGAGGCATGTGACTGGATAGAAAAATTGGTCAATAAATTCACAGTAGGAGTAGGGAGAGTTCTGGATATGATGGAAAACTGAAGACCAGAAGATGACAGACCTCCTCTCACCCTATGAATCCAGTTTCTTGATGTGGCACCGGAAGTAATCTGTCTGATAGTACATGAAGAGATGATAGATGTATGATGAATATTTGAATATTGCTTCCCTGTCCAGCCTCACCAGTTGGTCATGTATCTTGTTGGCAATAAACTTGGCATAATTGTATTTTATAGCAGGGGGCCTCCCAAGGCTATATGTAGATAACAAGACCAACACAGTTTCATCATTTGTGGAGAACCCCGGGACAGAGGATATCATGTCCACAAGCATCTTGCCTACCTCATTGAAATTTGCATATGGGAAAGGAGGTGGCCCAGAAGGTTGGCAGTCTGCTCTCATGAAAGTTTTGGCAACTGCAACAATCTCAATGCTAGAGAGCTTGGAGCCCTCATCCAGCAAATACTTTATGGAAAAAGGGTAGACCAGCTGGGTTTGTTTGTAATTTAGCATTTGATTTATGGAATCAAGAGTTATGTAAAATAGGATGCTCCCAGATGGAGACTTAACAACTCTGAGTTTCTGGTCATAATTTTCTGCACAGAGGTGAATGACTTCAGGAAAAACATTTATAGATGGCAAGAAGTAGGTAGGCAGATTAGACTCCCAGATTCTATACATGTCACTATTGTCCAAGTGACTGTTCCTTAGTTGGCAGAAGGTCTGTAAGTGGTTCCTCTCTGCCACAAAATCTGCAATGAGGAAATCACTGTCCACAAGTGGCATAGCTTCAAGCTCCTTATTGGGTGGATTGACAGGAGCAACATCTAGAGTAGATGGAGTGGCCATGTCTGAAATTTATTGGATGTTTACTTGAGCTTAGGATTAGTGCAGAGGCTGAGGACTGCTTACTGAATTGTGTTTCAAAAGGGAGCACTTCTAAGAGTATGAGGAGACTTTTTACAGGTTTGATGAACTGTGGGGCACTCTGTTGGAAGAAACCAGAGTGTTTTGAGCTAATTAGTTGGTTTTTCAAGGGGAATTTTGATAACAGGGATCAGTGTGCAGTTGTATGGGTTTTAGCCAGTAGCTCGGCTTCTAAAATTAGTTTTTTATGGTGAATTCCATAGAAGGGCACAAGTTTTTTACAAAGCTTCGTGGTGTAGGGAGTTTACCAAGTTTTTGGGTAGTTTCAGTGGATAATTTGACTGTGAGGAGATTTTGCAGAGTTTTCTACAGGAAATTAGGAGAAAAATGGGACAAACATGGGTGAAATAGGTCGCATGCGGCAAATACCTGGATTTTTCCGTGCAGGAGGTGTCGACCTGGAATAATGGCAAGAAATTTGAGTTGACTTTGAGGGCGGCAACAGGTTGGGCGAGAAAATTCTTGATTTTGGCCATTAACGACGTCTTTTGCATGCACAATGCTCCGAAAACGACAAGTTAAAATGACATAAAATGGTCATTTCCCGACTTTTTTATGCAAATTTGGCCCTTTGGTGCCGTTTTGGTGATTATGTCAGCATGACGTCATCAGTGGGTTCGAGTACGGTAGGGTGACGTGGCGACTGACGTGGGTGTCCACGTGGCGGTGACACGGTGGCAGGGCATGTGGGTGGATGGACGACGTGGAGCAATGGTGGCGGGCGAGGGTGCTGATGTCACGCTGACGTGGGTGTGACATCAGCGGGAGGAGACAGGCGGTAAGTGGTTTCCCCGGAGCACCCCTGGGCGGTAAGTGGTAGGTGGGGGTGGGGGGGGCTTCGAACAACCCGGGTGGTTGACGCGTGGCAGGGGTACGACAGTAAAACTGCCAATCCCCCGGACACTAAACCTCTGCTTGTTTGCTGGTGAGATCGATCGCCCACCATTAGATCTGTGGGGTTGGTGATCGAACGGCTGGCGGCGTTCATGATGTGACAACGGTTTATGCCCGCAAGGACCCGCCGATTAAAATAATCATTTAAATATATTATGCGCGAGGTGGGTTTTCAACTTTGGTTTCGGGTTAGTTTATAAATGTTTTAATTTAAAAAACATTACAAACGCAAACCTTAGGCGCGGAAGAGGGGTAAGAAGGGTTAATGAGGGCGGGGATTTATGATTTTTTTATTTTTAGCCAAAGTTTTTAGTAAAAACCCATAGTTCAGGGTGGCAGAGGGTTAATATTAACTCCTGATGGATTAATATTCCCCAAGAGATGGTTGTATAGCTATAGTGCTAGGGGGAGGGTATTTACATAGACTTTTTGGGATTTTCACATAGATTTTTGTAAAATTAGGGAAGGGAATGCTTAGGGAGCTAAATAATACATTAGTTGTTAGTATGACATTGTGAGGTGAGTGTGTAGGGGAAAATGCTAAGTTTTAAGGAGTAAAACTTAGGAATGGGAAATGAGGGAATTGAGAGTAAAGATTTTTACACAAGAAATGTGGCTTATTTCCCTTGACTGAACTTCATGGTTTGACCTGGTACTCTATCATGGAATGAAGTGGAACAGGACACTTGAGTAGATCTCAAGGTCCTTGGGGATATTAATAAATGATATTTGGGGAAAAAGGGGGAAATTAGACATGCTTCCAATGTTATGTCCTCAATCCTCTGCCATGGTGCCAATACCCTGAATGGAATGAGTCTTGCTCTTGATAAGCCAACTGGTGATGGCCCTTCACTTCTGCAACCTTACACTACTTACCCAACCTAGTAATCCTAACATTTTTTCTTCACTTGAAGTGGGTGCACTTGAATTTGCAGACCCTGATTGTTCTCTTTTTCTTTTGACTGCCCTCCTATCTAAATCTACCTTATTTCTTCAGGACCCAGATTAGCAGTTGGGCTCCCTTCATTTCTCTACCTAGCTAGTCATCTGCCAAGCTTGAGCTGTTTGGACAGGAACCATTCTCTATTCTGCAACAAGCAATTTAAACATGGCATGGTCTAGATTGGACTGTTGGGCCATCCATCAAGTATGATTAGCATCAATATTTGTAGACTGTGTTACTCCCACAAGATAGTAGTGGCATTTTTACTGGCCACTTTCCTGGTCTTTAGTTTGGGGTTCATTTTCACTATTCTTTTGACCATTTGATTTTCTTGCCTTTTGATCATTCTTTTAAGGCATACCCTCTTTTCATTTTTTAATTTTCCTAGTATGTACACAAAATATGGAACCTTTGCAGCCTGCAATGATGAACATATTTGGCCCTTCCACTGTCAATCATGAAAGATGAAACCTATTGGTATAGGAACCTAACACAAAGCAAACCAAGGAAATCCTAGTTAACCAGTAATCTTAGTTTTGTAGAAAGCACTATGAAAACCATGGAAAGAATTCCATCTATCTATTCAAGGAAGTACAAAACATCTAACTAATCCATTTCTAGAAGTAAAGCATAAAAAAACATTTTTTTGGATTTTTATGTATTCTTGTGTGAATGTGTCATGCATGTAATTTATTTGTTTGTGAATGTGGCAGCGAATAGGTGGCGATGGAGGGTGGTTTTGGGACTTGAGAGGATGTAGGATGGTGTGGATGGGTCCTAGGAGGTCTCAGGTGGCCTTCTGGATGCTTTTCCCACACTCAGCCTTCAAAAGAAAGCCTACAGGAAAATTTACAGGAGGACACAAGGGATCTACAAGAGGAAAAACAATGTTTTGTAGGAGGCCTACAAGAGGAGGCTGAGAGTAGTTTTGGCTATTTTGAGGGTGTGAGAGTGGGTAGAAAAGGAAAATGAAGGTTGGAGTGAAGTGTTAGGGAACCTAGTGTCTACCAAGAATCATTAGGAGAGAGAAAGATGATTGGATTTGCTCAAGGAGAGAGGAAGAAATTCTATGGAAAATGCAGGAAACTAAGGTAGAATTGAGGGGATACTTGGGCGACCTGTAGGGCATGGATCAGATGGAGAATAGAATGGATTATAGGCTAGCATGCTACCAGAAGATATCTGCTACATAAACAACTAACAGGCAACCAATGAGATTAAGCAAGCAAGGAAATAAGTGCATCTAGAAAAACAGAGTTTTGCATCAAGTAAACTATGATCTATGAAAATAAATGTTGATAACCATTGTAGGAAAATAAAACATGAAAGAAGTCTGTCAAAAATAAGGAAATGAGCATGATGAAGAAATCCTGAAGCAATGTTAAACTCAACTATGAACCAACTAAGAAGCTGCAAACACTAGAGATCCTATGAATGAGGAAAATCTATGTTTTTGGGGCAGCAAGAGGGTCTTTGCCTCAAATCATGGTCCCAAAGGGAGGAAGAGAGGCCAAGGCACTATTGCTAGCCTTTTGGATCTTTTCTTTATCAGTACTTAATCTAATATAGAGAGCACAAATGGAAGCAAATTATTGAATCATCAAACATGACCTATTCTTAACTAGAAAAGAAAGACATATAGTAGCAACCTATTCTACAAACTCAAATGAAACATAAAAATACAAGTAAAGAGGAGCTTGGCTTCTTGGATTGGGCCCTAAACCAAGAGCTTCAACCCTCTGAGGTAACTTAGTGCTAACTCAAAAAGGATTCCATCTTTATTTCCAAAATGATAACCAGATTACTGAAACTACAAAAAATAATAAGCTCGAAGTTGAGTAAAGTTTACATAAACACAAGTACAACAAAACTTCAACAAAAATCCAACCCTATTGAGGCGTTAAGCCTCTATACCTATACAGTTGAATCTATCAACAACTTCCTTAAAATCAGGGAGGCTTGGCTCCTAAAACTCAAGATAATCATCAGTTATCCTCCACTTGCTCGGCCGCCTCCTAGTGCATTGAGTTCGCTGTTTGTACTCCGAGCTGAATGAAGGGGAATTCGAAGTGGGGATTAATAAATGAGGGGGATTCCCTCCTATAAGTCCTCTCCTTTGTCCACTTCGAGTTATTGCTGCCATTTGTCCACTGAATCTTTGACTTTGTCTTCAAAATTCAACAATAAGTTGCATTAAACACATATTAGACCACATGGCATCATAACTAACTCAACTCACTCCATAAGCATAAATATAATAAAAAAACACACAATAAGCTAAGAAAATGGTTGATTTGACTATGTTAGGAGGTAAAATGAGCCCATATAATTACCCATTTATGGGGCTCATCATCACCCCCTACTGAAGGTGTTTCTCGTCCTCTGAGAAACTTAGTCCATCTCCTCATCTTTTATGGCCCTGGTGGCCTCTCTAGCATCCTAAGCTTCTGTTGTTGCTTCTTCTTCCTTGTCATAGAAGTCTACCTTTCTAAATATCTCTTCCCATTGCTTCTGCTCTTCTTCTCTTCTTCCTTCTAGCATGCCTAATAGCAGCGGGGGACTTAGTTTGAGGCCAATCTAGTTGACCTGCAGCCTCTGCATGGAGTGCTTGTACATTGACACTATCCTTAGTACCTCCTTCATCTTCATGGGGCAATGATATACCCTGATATTCAAACTGTGTGGTAAGGTGTTCCATCTCCTCATACATGCATGCACACAGCCATCCCCAAGTAGCCTTTCCATGTCCTTAAAATGTGCAATGGTTTGTGCTTCATCACTTATATATAGGGGCAATTTGAGGATTATTGGCAAGCAGATGGTGTGTGTTGATGAGTGCCATGGGATTTTATGGCTCAGCTTTGATCATTAATGGCTCATTTTGCTCTCTTATCATCAACCTTTTTACTTCTCTTTCCCTCAACTCTTCATGGTTCATCCATGAGGCCATGGCCATTAGTTGTAGGTCACCTAGCCTAGCATTTGGATCCCACACATTCATGTCTGTGAGGGCCTTATTATGCAGGTAAAATTCTACCATGTTTGCCTTATCTTCTATTGTGCTTTGGTCACACAGGTCCATAAACTACCTGTATTCTTGAAAAATCATTGTGCCTCTTTGTTCCAAAGTGTTGATTTGAAATTATAGGCATTGGTCCTTGAGATATAAGCCATATGATTTTATGGATGTTCTACATTGCAATGCCTCCATGGAAAAGTTGGCCATGCATGGCAGCTAGGTTTCTTTCTCCTTTAGCTACCTCCTTAACAATTCATTTTCAATTTCCAGTTGGCTTCTTGCAATTTCTTCTCTATTTCTGACAACACTTAACTCTCTACCCATTTCTCTAAGTTTATTTTCCATATGGCCAACATCCTTAACTCCCTTGGATTTTGCTATTTGCATCCATTGATGTGTTCTTATTCTTTCCTTCTCTAATTCAAAGAATAGTGGAATTGCAAATATTTGTGGAATTATCCTACCTCCTTCAAGAATATGGTAATAGGAGGCAAGGCTGGGTTGGTGATCAGGTTCTTGTAGCTCTGTAGCTTCCTCCTTCCCCTTGGGCTATTCTTCTATTCTTTTCTCAAGTTGTTGGGTCTCTTGTAATTTTGACAATGTCTCCTGTAGAACTGTCTGAGCCTCCTGTAGAACTGTTTTTGGGTCCTGTAGTTGTACTTTCTCCTTCTAGGTGGAAGATCTAGGAGTCCCTCTTTCATATGTGATAGGTGTTTTGGAAGGAGATTCTTCCCCTTTGGTAGAGGGTGAATATTCAATTGTAATTGGCACTGTTGAAGATTGGTTGGGCTTTCCCTGTTTTGATCCTTATGCTTTTCCTAGCCTTGAAATACATGGAGGCCTACCTTTTTCTTTTTTCTTTTGGCTTAATAAGTGTGCTCAGGGTAGTGAGGGTAGCTACTGCCTCCCTTTCCAGAGTCTTAGGGGACCCTTCTCTTTGTTTTGCCTCTATTGCCTCTTTTTCTCCTCCCTTTATCTCTTTTTCTATCTCTGTTTGCTCTGTTTCTTCACCCTTCTCCTCTTCTATCTTAGTTTCTTTCTCCTCTCCTTCTTGTCCTACTGAGTCATCAGTTGCTTCACCTTCTCCCCCTTTCTACTCTTTCTCCTCACTGTTAGAAAGACTGATATCATAGTTGAGGGCCTTTATGTCATCTTCTACTGTCATGTTTCGGAAGACTTCCCATGCTATAGGGAGCATGAATGTATGGAGGGCTTCTTCCACTAAGATTTTGATTAACCCATGGTGAGCAAGCTGATCTGAATTCCCTACCTTAACCTTAATGCTGGAGTCTATGAGGGACTGCAGGAGGAAATAGGGGATACTAAGTTTCTAAGGTGTTGGAGTGTCCATGCCATATCTTAGTTCATGAAGGATTCTAAAATGGTAACCATAGACTATGCTATAACTCCCTTCACAGGAAATGTATTTGATGATTTGGTAACTAAACTCATCCCAAGGGTATGGTATGCTATCCCTTCTAATGCCATTTTTATCCTCAATAGGGGTTTCATTTTTTTGGAAGAAGTTTTTCTTGGCAGCCTGTCCAATTGGTTTTTCATCTTTGCTCCAAGGTAATCCAAGAGGAAGGGTAGTAACCCTACTGATAAATTAAGGGGTTATCTCCTTGGAAATACCTCTAAAAGTGACAGTGGCATGTGTTCTTGAGTGAAGGACAAAAAAGAGGGCAAATTCTTGGGCAATTTCCTCATCAAACCCTCATAATTTCTCAAAAATGTTCATCCAATTTTCCCTTGTGAATATGGCCACTACTTGGGGATGTTCATGGAGCTTGGTGGAATTAGTGGGCTCCTTCCTCATGAAACCTCCTGTCATTTTGTTTATGCTTCTTTCGAACACCAAATGTGGAGATGGAGACAATGGTTTTGAAGAAAACAGGAAAACAGAGGAAAACTGTGTTTTTTTAAGTAAACAGGCAGAAATTTTTATGTATTTGTCATTCTTATATGGACTTAATTCCTCCTTAAATTGATATCATTCCTTGCATATAATGATAATCAAGGTGGGTATGCATGGAACCTACCTCCTTAGGCCAGAAATCGTGCTAAAAACCCGTGTTTTCTTGTTCAAAACAACTCACTGCCCCTCCTGTAGAACTGCCTGTAGGTGCTCACGTAGAACCTGTAAGTGCTCCTATAGAGAATGCCGAGAGTAGGAGGATGGGAGAGATCGATGGAGAATGATGGTTTCAAGGTTGTGGGAGCACAAGGAGTCTGCTGCAGCTTATTTTACGAGGAGAGAATGAAGGGTGAGAGTGCTTGAGGAGGAGTACTTATTACTCTTTTTGGATATTTCCGGTAATGGGGGTGAGTTGGAAAAAGTGTACATTGGCCATATTTGGACCATTGGTCCCCACCTACCTTGTCATCATGGTTTCTCCCCGAAATCACCTCTCATCATTGCATCAGAGTTTACACACCCTCCACTACCTGTCCTTGACATCTCTCTTGAGTTTGACTTTGCGCATGTGTGGGTGACATCTTCGGATGAGTGCAGTCAACTAGATGAAGGTGGCCAAGTTAACTGGCCACCTTTTCCTTGTTCAACCTCAACCATCTCATCGCTCATGCATATCTTTCAATTACACAAATGCAAATTGAGGAGCGGGTTAGTCACTTACTTGTGATTCGAATGCATGTGTTGTGAGGTATTTTGGCTCTTTCTACTACTGCATGCTTGTATTTCCTTTGATGCATGCTATTTGCTTGCTGGTGTGTGGTTGTTTGTCTTGTGCAGGTATTCTCTAGATGGATCTGAGCTTTAGATGTCTCCTTCAATCCTCATTGTTGCACTTCTTTTGTTGTTGTGGCTGGATTTTAACGAGATCAACTGCTATAGGAATTCCTACAGGAGCTCTTGTAGTTGCTTCTCCCCTTGAATCATTAGCTTCTTTCTGTGCTGGGAGCTATGAAGATGATGCCAGAGATGAAAATGAAGATGGAGAGGTAATAGGTAAGGTTTTGGTGAGATTTAAGGCTCTGCTTCCTCTCTTATTTTTCTTTTCACTAAAAAATGTTTTTTCTTTGTTTTTCTGGGACATGAAGAAAAAATTATGATTGGGGTGTGATGCAAGTGTGGAATGGATGGAAAGGAGGATTTAAGACTATAGGAGGGTTTATATGTTCTTCCTGAAACTTCTCTGCCCCTCAAACTGCTTCTTATATTTATTTCTAGCTCTCTGTAATTCCTATAGGAGCCTCCTGTAGAAAACATAGAGCCTCATGTAGGACACACAATTTTTGAAAAGGAAGCACAGTGGGGTCAAAGAAATGTCAGAAATGATGGAGAAGAGTGTGGAGGAGATAATATAGGTGTTGGTGTGAATGTCAGTGCTTTGTGGCATTTTCTCTTGCTCTTTGTAGTCCTCCTGCAAACCTGCAATGGACATTAAAATTCAATTTTATTTTTTCTTTTCTTTCTTGTTCTTCTTTTCTCCTTTTTTTTTTGAAAGCAAATAGGATGCCTCAAGGAGGTTTTCACCCTAATTGCCTGCCCTGGGTGCCTTCAAGCAAGGTTTTCACCCAGGGATCTTATTCTCTTTTTCTTTTTTTTTTCCTCTTTTGACATCACTGGGCCACCTCAGAGAGGTTTTCAACCCAATGATCGGACTGAAGCGCCTCATGGAGGTTTTCACTTGAGTCCTTATTTTTTCCTTTTTTATTTTCCTTCAGTGAGTTGTTGAAGTGGAGGCTAAGACATGCTCCACTACCATCACTGTCTTATTCAAATCTTCAATGAACTCCCTCTTGTAGAGAGGCTTCTTGTAAAATTTCAACCGATGTCCATTGACAAGCATGGGGATGGCTTCATCATCAATGGTTCTGATCAGAATTGAACCATTCTCATTGCATTTTTCCACAATGTAGGGTCCCTGCCATCTTGTCCTCAACTTTCCTTTGAAGTCTTTATATCTTGAATCATAGAGTAGTGCCCACTCTCCCTATTCAAAATGCTTCTCCTTGATATTTTTGTCATGCCATATATTCCTCTGAAGTTGAACTACCTCTGTGTGGAGAAGGGCCTGCAATCTTTGTTCATCCAATCCATTGAGCTAGAGTAATCTTTCCTTCTGTGCATGGCTAAGGTCTAGGTCTAGATGAGTTGTCATCCTTAGTGTATTGAATTCAAATCCTATTTATAGCAAAGCCTTCTTCCCATAGACTAGTTCATAGGGTGTGAATCCTGTAGTGGTCTTCCATGTTGTGTTGTAGGCCTAGGTGGCCTCAACTAATCTATCTACCCAGTCCTTTCTACTGCTTCTCACTACCTTGGTTAGGGTCCCTTCCAATCCTCTGTTAGTGACCTCCACCTACCCATTGGATTGTGGATGGTAAGGGGTTGAATTCCTGTGCTTGATTCTATGATGTGTGAGCAGATCTTCAATCGAGTTGGAAGTGAACTGACTGCCTTGATCTGTGACCAATTCTCTTGGATACCCAAACTTGTAGAATATGTTTTCTCTCAAAAACTCAAGTACTTTTTCCTATGTTGCTACTTTTATTTCTTTTGTTTCTGCCCACTTTGTTAGGTAATTAGTGCACATAATGATGTATTGTTTCTGTTTTGAAGGAGGGATGGTAGGACCCACAAAGTCCATGCCCCACTTCTCAAATGGCTCAAAGGTCACTTGAGGTTGCATGGGCATCTCATCCTTTGGAGTAGACTTCCCTATCCTTTGACACCAATCACATTGGCTGGTGTATCTCCTCAC
Organism: Pinus taeda; assembly: GCA_000404065.3. Taxonomy (NCBI): domain Eukaryota; kingdom Viridiplantae; phylum Streptophyta; class Pinopsida; order Pinales; family Pinaceae; genus Pinus; species Pinus taeda. The sequence continues at coordinate 56,354 of APFE030821139.1, read as the reverse complement.
GTCTTGATGAAGAGTGGGCCAGTAGTAGCTTTCTTGCAATATCTTGAAGGCAGTTCGCTTTGCTACGAAATGACCTCCACAAGGCTAGTCATCACAGGTTAGGAGGATGTCAAAGACTTCCTCCTCCCTGACACATCTTCTCAAGATCTGATCTGGGCCAAGTTTGAAGAGATTGCCCCCAATCCAGGTGAAAGGGGTAGTTTTCCTCACTATCTTGCTCTTCTCTTTTGAGGACAGATGTGGTGGAAACTGTGCTAAAACCAAGTAGTTTTCTATATCAGCAAACCATGGAGAGAGTACTGAGATAGAAAACAGGTGTTCATTTGGAATTTGTTCATCCACCATTCCTTCTTCACCTGCAAGAAAACTTACTCTAGACAAAAAGTGAGCGACAACATTTTCTTTCCCGGGCTTATCAACAATGGTCAAATCAAACTGTTGTAGTAAAAGCAACCATCTAATAATGCGAGCATTCACATCCAACTTGTTCATTAAATATCTAATTGTAGCATGATCAGTGTGCAAAAAATTTTGATAGCTTGTGATTTAATGTCTAAATTTGTTTAAGGGATGTACTACAACTAGGATTTCCTTCTCGGTCACTGTATAGTTTAACTCTGCCTTTGACAAGTTTTTGCTTATAAAGTATATGACATAAGGTAACTTTTCATCAATTTGTCCCAGGGTTGCTCCTATTTCTTTGTTTGAGGCATCTGTGTGAATGTGGAAAGGTAGGGCCCAATTTGGGCCTCTTAGAATTGGGGCAGTCACAAGCTTGCTCTTCAAGGTATCTAGGGCTTCTTGACAGTTTTCAGACCATATGAACTCAACATCTTTACCTAAAAGGCCAAACAAAGGAGAGGAAAGCATGCTGAAATCTTTAATGAATCTCCAGTAATACCCAGATAAACCTAGGAAACTTCTGACATCTCCCACCTTTTTAGGAGGTGGGACCCTTTGGATTATGGAAATTTTGTTGGGGTCCACCTACAGTATTTGTTGAGATATTGCATGACCTAGCACGGTCCCTTCAGTCATAAAACATTCACATTTTTCGAGACTGAGGGGCAGGTTCATCTCAATAAATTTGTCGAGAACTTTTCCTAGATTAGATAAGGCTTCCTGAAAGTCAGAGTCATAAGGAGTAAAGTCATCCATGTATATTTCTTCTGCATCATGAACTAATTCAGAGAATATACTCAATACCTCTCTTTGGAAAGTGGTTGGAAAATTACACAAACCAAAAGGAAGGACCTGGTATGGAAAGGTACCCCAAGGACAAGTCAAAGTGTTCTTATCTTGGTCTTCTGAGCTGATTTGAATCTGATTGTACCTGCTAAACCCATCTAGGAAAGAAAAAAACTTTTTCCCTGCCAGACCGTCTAACACTTGATCTATGAAAGGTAAAGGAAAATGTTCCTTTTTAGTGGCATTATCGAAAGTCGACAAAAATTATCCACTTACCATTTTTCTTTGGCACCAACAACAAATGAGAGAACCATTCACTGTCAAAGATGGGATAGATGAATCCTACATCAAGAAATTTCTACAGTTCTTCCTTAACAATATCTTTAAGTGTTGGATTCATCCTCCTTTGAGGTTGCCTGACTGGCTTGCAACCTTCCTTGATGTATATATGATGAGTACAGACTAAAGGGTGGACTCCCTTCATCTCCTTATAACTCTAGGTGAAGGCATCTAGGTGTTTTCTCAGCAAGCTACATAGTTCCTTCTCCTAGGAAGTGGATAGGGATGGATTGATTTCAAAGGTTCTTTCTGGGCCGAAGTCTATATTCTTTACATGGAAAAAGGTGGAGTCAGATGTACAGAGATCAATGGAGGGGTTGTTTTGGGTTTCTCTTACTATGTCCTCTAATGGAAATACATTGGGAGGTGGATTTTGAATCGAATTTTGAATCATATCATCCTCATCTTGCGTTTTCCCCCCATGACCGTTTCTAATGCACAAAGTGGTGCATAATAGAATTCATCCTCCTCTTCCTCCTCCAACTAGAGAGGTAAATCATGTTCTAGCAAGGGTTGGGCAGGAGGATATAGAACTAATTGCTTGGACATATGCCTGTTCTTTATGGTCATGTTCCCAGCTCGATAGCTGATGTAGGCATCGGTGGTAGCCAACCAGGGTCTTCCCAGAATGAGAGGATACCCAGTGAGCTTTGCCTTTGGTTGGAGAACTAAGAAATTAACAAGGTACTCCCAAGAGTCAATGGAGACCATCAAATCTTCTAAAATCCCCTCAGGGGTCACTGTGGAGCAGTCTGCAAGCTATAGCATAGTTGTGGTGTTCCTCAAGGAGCCCTGGAGGTTAAGTTTGAGCATTGTATCCTTTGTCATCACATTAATGGCAACTCCCAGATCAATCAAGGTTTGCAGGATCATGGTGCCATTGATGTGAAGATCTACTACTAGGCTTCCAGGGTCTAGATATTTTGGACAGATTACTTGCCCCAACATCAGGTCGGACAACTGCCCTATGACATTGATGGTTGGGGCATCTCTCTTGTGCCTTCTTGCATGCCTAAATCACTTCTCTTTGATCAACCTATTGTAGATAGGCACATATTTTATATCTTGGAGAAGTGGTATCTTCACACATAGAAGTTTTAGTTCCCCCAAGAGCTCAGTTTCTTCTGGGGTAGGCTGAACTATTGCAGATAGTCTCTCAGGAAAGGGTGGATTTGCTTTAGGTTCAATTTCCTCTTTATCTCCCTCAACCTCCCTATGTGGAGGCTGGTTGTCTAGAAGAACTTTCCCAGATCATAAGTTAATTTCTTGAATCTCCATAGCATAAGTTAGGCATGATGGTTCCCCACTATACACTTGTTGAGCCTGTCTGTTGTTCGGGTTTGAGTTCGGCTGGGTAGGCGTTTGGGGTTGCCTTGGTGGAGTAGAGGGTAATGGTTATGGTTGAGTAGGTGGTGGAGGCAAAAGAGTAGGAGGAGAGTTGTATTGGGGCCTCCACCCCTGATGAGATGCATTCCACTAAGGCTGCAGTGGAGCATAGGATTGAAATGAATGGGTGGTTGGTTGGGCATGATATAGAGATGTGAAGGACCAAGGAAGACGTGTGGACCAGGAAGGATGAGAAGCCCCACCCCAAGAAGGTATGGAAGTGACTTGGTTGGGGTTGTAGCATGCCTGAGATGTCCCTTGCATCCCTTGCTGATATGGTATAGGTCCATGTGACCTCCTTTGGTTTATGTAATAGGGTTGTTCAATGACTCCCCCATCCCCTTGATATACAACTTTAAGTCCTGGTAAGGAAGGGCACTTGTATGTAGAATGATTTTCTTCACAGACTGAACAAACCTCTATAGAGTTCAATGGGCATTCATTCCTAGGATGCCTCCTGGTGCATCTAGGACAAAAAATAACCAAAGCCCTCTCTACTTCCTCTTGTTTCCTTTTGATATGTAAGGTATCCATTTGCATAGCAAGAGTCTGCCACATCTTTCTCTTGAAGTCTTCCAGCATGTTTCCAATTTCTCGTTTAATGGATGAGCTAGAGGAAGAGGTACTAGCTATGGGTTGACTCCCCCTACCTTTCTTTCTGGCTGCTCTAGAATCGTTTCTAAAAATAGTCTTTATGTCTTCATAGGATAGTTGGTAGATGTCTCCCTCGGCCAGTAGATGGAGGGTGTCTAGAAGGTCTTCCCGAATTCCCCTGAGCAGGACCAGCTTCAGAGACTTAGGGTCAAGTGTACACCCGACCCTTTTGTAACTGAGCTGGAACCTCTCTTCATAGTCCTCCAAGGACTCATCACTTCCTATGGTCATTCGAAAGATTTCTTATTTAGTATCTTTTGACCTACAATAGTCTCAATACTTGTTGTTAAAGGCTTGCTACATCTAAGCCCAAGTTGTGATGCTATTGCTAGGTAATCCCATGAAGCAGCACAAGTCTGCATCCTTGAGAGTAGAAGGGAACAATTTCAACTTTTTCTCATCTTCTGCATAGTCATAGGTTTGACAGATAACAGTAAACTCAAACAAGAAGGTGTCAGGATCTTCTGTAGTCAAACCATGGAAGTGAGGTAGGGTGGAATGACTTGTATTCTTCATTTTGGTGTCCCCATTGGTCTCCCGAATGGGAAAGGTACCCTCTATTCTTTCTCCATTCCCCCTAGCATTTATGTGTTCAACCATTGGCTCCAAAGGAATGTTTTCTCCTTCTTCTTCCCCTATAGGTTCTTCAAATATGTTGGGCTATTCACCTAAGGGTTCTTCTTGATCGCAGTCATAGAAGAAGAGAGAAGGTTGGCTGTGTGAAGCAGTGGGGGTGTTGGGCAAAATTTTTCCTGAATTATCTCTATTTCTACGAGGCATGAAAGGAAATATTTTTGGTTGGATTTTGTTTCTTTTTCTCCAAACTGATAGTACCTACAAAACTAAAATTGATTGAACAAAAAAAAATTCAACTAACTGAAATGAACTTGCTGAAATGAAATTTGAAGAATTGAAGAGGAAAGAAAGGAATTGCAGAACTTGAAAGGAAAGGAAATGACTAATCGACTTTTACTGAGATGGATTGCAGAATTGAAAAGGAGAGAAAAAGAATTGTAGAACTGAAAGAAAGGAAGTTACTAATCTACTTTTGCTGAAATGGAAATTGCATAATTGAAAAGGAAAGCAAAAGAAATGAAGAACTGAAAGAAAGGAAATGACTATTCTACTTTTGCTGAAATAAACTATTAGAAAAATGTTGCAATAGAAAATAGAAGAAAGTAGTAATCACAGAATACTCTGATGCTTCCCTGGAAATGGCGCCAAAAAGTGGTGAGCACCAGTATTGCAGCAATAATGCTGCAACTCCTGGGCTGCCTACTTTACTCTTATCAACCCGGTAGTTCGTAACAAACTTGGAAGCGACGGTGCTATATGCACAAGTAATAGTTCTTACTGCAGGTTGTCGCTTGGTCAGCCGGCACAAGATCACTAGGAGCTCAAGCCAACTTCTATGGGTTCTAGAAGAAGCTTTATATGTGATGAAAGAAGAGATTATTCTACAGAGGCTACTCTAATTGTAGAAAGGAGAAAGACTGAAATGCAATGCAAACCAAGGAAATCTTAGTTAACCAATAATATTACTTTTGCAGAAAGCACTATGAAAACCATGGAAAGAATGCTATCTATCTATTCAAGGAAGTAAACAACATCTAACTAAGCCATTTCTAGAAGTAAACGAGAAAAAAACATCTTTTTGTATTTTTATGTATTCTTATCTGAATGTGTCATGCATGTAATTTATTTGTTTATGAATGTGGCAGTGAATAGGTGGCGATGGAGGGTGGTTTTGGGACTTGAGAGGATGTAGGATGGTGTGGATGGGTCCTCAGAGGTCTCATATGGCCTTCTGGAGGCTTTTCCCACACTTGGCCTTTAAAAGAAAGCATACAGGAAAATCTACAGGAGGACATAGGGGATCTACGGGAGGAAAAACAACGTTCTACAGGGGGCCTATAGGAGGAGGCCAAGAGCCATTTTGGCTATTTTGAGGGTGTGAGAGTGGGTAGAAAAGGTAAATGAAGGTTGGAGTGAAGTGTTAGGGCACCTAGGGTCTACCAAGAATCATTAGGAGAGAGAAAGATGATTGGATTTGCTCAAGGAGAGAGGAAGAAATTCTATGGAAAATGTAGGAAACTAAGGAAGAATTGAGGGGAGACTTGGGCGACCTGTAGGGCATGGATTAGATGGAGAATAGAATGGTTGATAGGCTGGCCTACTACCAGAATATATCTCCTGCATAAGCAACTGACAGGAAACCAATGAGGTTATGCAAGCAAGGAAATAAGTGCATCTAGAAAAACAGAGTTTTGCATCAAGTAAACTATGATCTATAAAAAGAAATGTTGATAACCATTGCAGGAAAATAAAACATGAAAGAAGACTATTGAAAATAAGGAAATAAGCATGATGAACAAGTCCTGAGGCAAAGCTAAACTCAATTATGAACCAACTAAGAAGCTGCAAACACTAGAGATCCTATGAACGAGGAAAATCTGTGTTTTTGGGGTAGCAAGAGGGTATTTGCCTCAAATCATCGTCCCAAAGGGAGGAAGAGAGGAAAAGGCACTATTTCTAGCCTCCTGGATCTTTCCTTTATCACTACTTAATCTTCTATAGAGAGAACAAATGGAAGCAAACTATTGAATCATCAAACACGACCTATTGTTAACCAGAAAATAAATACTTCTAGCAACAACCTATTCTACAATCTCAAATGAAACATACAAATACATGTAAAGAGGAGCTTGGCTACTTGGATTGGGCCCTAACCCAAGAGCTTCAACCCTTTGAGGTAACTCAGTGCTAACTCAAAAAGGATTCCATCTTTATTTCCAAAATGATAACCAGATTACATGAAACTGTAAAAATAATAAGCTCGAAGTTGAGCAGAGTTTACATAAACACAAGTACAACAAAACTTCAACAAAAATATGACTCTAGTGAGGCTCTATGCCTCTCTACTTATACAGCTGAAGCTATCAATAGTTTCCTTAAAATAATGGAGGCTTGGCTCCCAAAACTTGAGATAATCATCAGTTATCCTCCACTTTCTCGGCTGCCTCCTAATGCATTGATTTGGTTGTTTGTACTCCAAGCTGAATGAAGGGGAATTCAAAGTGGGGAGTAATAAATGAGGGGGATTCCCTCCTATAATTCCTCTTCTTTGTCCACTTTGAGTTATTTCTACCATTTGTCCACTGAATCTTTGACTTTGTCTTCAAAATTCAACAATAAGCTGCATTAAACACATATTAGACCACATGGCATCATAACTAACTCAACTCACTCCATAAGCATAAATATAATAAAAAAATAGATAATAAGCTAAGAGAATGGTTGATTTGACTATGTTAGGAGGTAAAATGATCCCATATAATTACCCATTTATGGGGCTCATCAGAAACCACCAAATTGAGGGGCTCCAATATTTAGCTAGCACAAGGTCACTAGAGTAAATTAAAGAAAAGGGGCACTAAGATATCTACAAAGGAAAAAGGCCCACAGATAGGAAAAAAATTCCCTAGTGCCTTAAGGCCAAGCTTTCGGTCACAAACCTCAGTACTATGGAGGAAAATGATGAAAGGGGCTAAACAAAAGTGGGACAAGGAGCATCAGATCTCGTTTATTTGTAACGCCTTTCAGAGTGAAAGTCTCGATGAAGAAAAAAGTATGATATAAAGATATGGATATATTATAGGGAATATATCACTTTAATAATGAAAGGAAGGGAGTTATGTGATGGATGAGTCGACAGTTGTGATTCCATGACATCACCAAGGCAACCACAGTCAATCGCTCTCAATTGTAGAAAGTGGGAAGTTCATTCAATTCAGGTAGAAAACGACAGGGAAACTGGCTGAGTAACGGAAGAGGCACATTGTGGTAGATACTTGGTAGGATCATAGACCATCATAGGAAGTGGCATGGAGATATTTAGCTAGAATCATAATTCATTTTTTCCTATTATTTGTTGTTCTATTGTTTTGTTATTTTCTTATGTTGTATTCTAGGGAAATGAATAATTATGTCGCAATGATTTGGGTGATAGATCCTTAACACATCGAGACAGCTAGTCGATCAAATAGCTGGAGCTTAGGCTAATATGTTTTTGTAACCATTTTCAAAGCTTCCCCTCTCCTTATAATAAGAAGGAAGAAACAATTAAGAAAGGTTCTCAAATTTTGCAAGCAAGAGGCTCGAATTTTGTGGTTCCATATTGATTCTATTTGCCTGTTCATAGGGGATTTGAGAGATTTAAGTGCTGAAGGTGTATGGACTGGTCTTTTGGACTCAATATTTGAGGATTAATAAAAATATTTTGTTGATTCCTATCACAGAAATGTGCATTATGTTTTCCTCTTTTTATCTCACTTCATTTATGTTTTCTTCTTCTCACTACCAGATAGCTTCTAAAAGTTAAGATCCTCGAGGTAGTCATAGGATTGCAGTCCATCATACCAAATATTTTCAGAATCTTCACCACATATTTTCCTTGAGATAGGAAAATTTCCTTGGCTTATGCCACACTTCAAGTCCTTGGTTCTTCATTTCAAATTCAGAAGCCAAATCCCTCTTACATTTGTGAATGAGAGGGTATGCACCTGTTAGAAAGAGGTCATCCACATACAACACCAGTATGAGAGGCTAGTCATCTTCAACCTTAAGGGTAAAGGTTAGGATCAAATTCACTCCTAGTGAATCCCAGCTTCATCAAGTAGCTATCGATCCTCTCACACCATGTTCGGGGTGCTTGCTTCAGCGCATAGAGAGCCTTCTTCAACCTGCATACATTATATTTTCAATCATAAATCGCAAATCCTTTGGGTTGCTCCACATAGACCTCTTCTTTGATCGAACCGTGCAAGAACATGGTATTGATATCCATCTAATGTAGGTTCCATCCTTGTGAAATGAAGCTGTTGGTTTCACTCTGTCATGGTTATATGTATGTTGTTGAGTAGTAATAGTCTCTGTGTTAATTGAAGAATTACATGTGTTATTTGATAGCTTACATTACCTTCAAAGGCACATATTTAATTATATGTTTTAGTGACAAGTGTGTCCATGAGGTATAGATTATGAGACCTTAATTTTCACTCCGCAATTTCTACCATTTCACCTCCTCATTCTTTCATACTTCTATTGGAGCTTGATGGTCATGATTCTACTTTGTACCCAACCCTTTGTATCAAATTCCCTTCTTTATATCTTCCTCTTCATGTTACTATAATGTCAATATTAAGGTTTCCTATTTTGTGTGTCGACTACTAGAATCATACATTTCTCTTTCAGATTAACCAGACTTAACCCATGTGTATTCAAATCTATGTATTTTCTTGAGTCTACCTTGATAAAGGGCTATTGAACCAAGCCCCCTTTATTATCTTTTTCACAGTACGTGGAAATTGGAGTGTAGCAGAAATCCATGCTCAAATATTCAAAAGTAATCCTCACTTAAGATGTCCTAGGCATTGGTCTTATTTCAACCCAGAGGTTGTCTCGAGGAGGTTTCTATATTTCTTGAAGCACTTGTGCAACAGGTGATAGAAAAAAATGTGACAGTTGGGATGATGCAAAATCCCTCATGGAAAAAATATCAACCATATCAAGGTAACCCTCAAATTCCTTACGTTCATCAAGTACAAACTTAATCGTTTCAACCTTTACAAGGTTATCCTAGAGCTAGACAACAAGGTTATGTGTATGTTGGTTATCAAAATCCCCCCTATCCCAAGACACATATACCTGTTTCTTAGGCTATCCCATATTATCCAGGGTATCCTCCATCAGATAGCAATAGGTAGTTTCCATTTGTAGAAACTCTGAAGTTTTTGGATTTGACCAGGCTCACCAATGATCCTATTTCCCATTCCCCTTGGTGGTCAGTTATTCCTACGAATTTTCCTAGTGATATTCCTAAATTTAATGGAAATCCTAGAGAAGACCCATCCACATATGCGATGAATTATCATTTGTGGTGTTATTCAAACTCCCTCAATGATGACTTTGTTAATTTGTTTCTTTTCTAATGTACACTCATCGATATGGTCATGGAATGGTATATTGAATTACCGCAAGCTTCGTTTGATAAATTTAGCGCCTTGGCTACCACATTCCTAACACATTTCCAGTTACCCATCATATATGAGATTGGAACTGAAATTTTTATCAATTTCAAACAATCTAATGCCACTCACATCTTTGATCACATTCATGAGTGGCGACGTCATCGTCGTTTTGTTATGAAAATTGTTCCCGACCAATTGTTAGCTAAATGGTTTATTAATTTTGTATTTCCATCTATCGCAGAAGGCATTGCCGAAGGTAGAGTAATGATCAAAGAGAAGGTAATTTCTCATGACCATTATTTAGGTCTCATCTATACCCAATCTAGCACACTTTATAATAAGATACCAAATTCTCCATGACCTTCCGATACTGTTCTTAAAATTCCCGGACAAGAATCACAGTCAATGAGTAAACCGTATGGTTCAACTCTCGTTGTGATTGATCAAAATCCATCCTTCCAATCCTACAACTTCCACTTTCAAGATCAATGTCATTCAATCATCCAAAGGTAAATTTCGACAACCAGGAAGTAAGAAGAAAGGAAAAGGTAAGAAGAAGAAAGATAATGCTTCAAAAGGTAAACAAAACAATCAATCTTCTGAAGAAATGCATAAATGCATTATCCATGTTTGATTTGTAGTGAGGAGAATTTCACTCGTTATTTTCCACACCAGGAAAAGGCGAATTAATTCCTTAAATCATCTGCTACACCTGCTGTGTTGACAGATCCATTTCCAAATCTGGAGACCGATATGGTTTCCCAAGATCCTGCTTCCTCTACCTTAGTTTTAATGCTTTCCTCTGCTAAGCCAAAAAATGTTGTTATGGTGGCCATCCAAAATAAATATTGTAGTAATGTGAACCCCTCAAACTGTCAGACTACTGATTAACCTACCAGTTCGACTGCATCTCCATCGAATCCTATTCCAAATGTCTTACCTACTGAATTGACGATTAAGCCTCCCAAAGTTGTTATCCATAATTCGACATGAAACCTTCGCACAAGAGTTTCTTAGAATTATAACATAGTTGAGGATTTTGCTTAGGTGTTGATTCTTGAGGTGTTGCAAAATTGCATCACCCAAAAGAAGGGTTTTCTTTCAACAATTGATGTACTGATCTCTCTGATTCTAACCTAGTATTTTTCAACCGTGAGAAATATACACCTCAACTTCCAACTCAATTAGATTCCATGATCCAAGTTGTTTTTTGTGGTAAGAATGTCCACCTTTTGTTATGAATCAGCTCACAAAAATATAGAAAAGATAGATCAACGACTCCAAAGTCTATGTTCGAGGGGGTAACCTCCTTTACATTACACAAATGAACAATTATTCGATGATACAAATGACTAAACCTCCTTTATATATAGGAGTCTAAGGGGTCCAATATAATCAAATCCAACATAACAATAATAACATAAGGGCACAACAAAAACAATAGTGGGCTTCTATGAGGAACACTAATAACAATATGGGGACAATAGGGGCACAATAATAACAGTAAGGGCTACACTGACAATAGTAATGTGGGAATCACTAGTATTATAGGGACCTAACATACCCATCACCTTAAAAAAGTGTTGTCCTCAACGCTTAAGTAGATATGGATGCTTCTGTATAAAATTCTCATCCTCTCGTGTGGAATCTTTAGCAGGTAAGTTCTTCCACTTGATGAGATACTCCGAAATTGATTGATTTCGTAGCTATCGATTTATTTTGTCTGTGACTGCTTTACGTTCCAATATTGTTTTTCCTTCCTTGTTAAGTTCTAGAAATATTGTTTTAACTAGGATCTTGTCACCTATAAGCTTCTTTAAACATGAAACATGGAAAACTAGGTGCACTCGGGAAGTTCTAGGAAGCTCCAATTTTTATACCATAGTACCAATATTTTGCAACACCTTGTATTGACCATAATACTTTGGTGATAATTTATTATCCTTCTTAGCTTGCTTGAGGGACATTTTTTTATATGGTTGTAGCTGTAGGAATACCTGGTCACCTACATCAAATCTTCTTTCATTGCGATGGTGATATGCCTGTTGTTTCATTCTATTCTACACCAAAGTGAGGTTATCCTTGAAGAGTTGGAGAACTTTTTGTTGATGCTCGATGTGATTTTCCACTGCTTGAACCTTAGAATTTTATCTTAAATATGATTTTATGGATGGTGGATTATATTCATAAAGTGCCATAAATGGGGTTTATTTTTTTGTAGTATGGAAGGAAGTGTTATACCACCATTTAGCTAGAGTAAACCATTTGACCCATTGTGTCTGTTTATCAAAGAAAAAGAAACAAAGATGTCCTTCCAAACATTTGTTTACTATCTTAGTTTTCCCATTAGATTGAGGATGATAAGTTGAGCTATGAGATAAATGAGTACTGAGACAAGAAAATAATCATGTCCAAAAATTTCCAGTGAAAGTGGGATCTCTGTCACTTACAATAATCTTTGGGTGTCCATGTAGCTTTTGAATTGTTTCCATAAATGCATTAGAAACTATATTGGCTTTAAATGGATAAGATAATGCACGAAAGTGTGCATACTTGGTAATTTTTTCAACTACCACCATGATGTCACTCTTGCCTTCGAATTTGGGTAAACCTGTGATAAAATCCATTGAAACATCCTCCCAACATTGGCTTGGAATGGATAAAGGTTGTAATAGACTTGGGGTCTTACTTGTTTCAACTTTATTTTGTTGGAAAAACAAACATTCCGCCACAAACTTTTGAATATTTGATTTAAGGAAATCCCAAAAAAATTCCTTCTTAACCCTATGGTAAGTTTTTAAAAATCCTGAGTGCCCTCTTAAGGGAGAAGTGTGCAATTCCATAAGAATATTTTGTTTGAGTTGGGAATTCATACATAGGTATAAGCAATCATTATACCATAATGAATCATTTTTCCAGCTAAATGTATCAGATGTACTAAGATCTTGTCATAACTTTTAAATGAGTGCCCACACTTCATCATTCTTCCATTCATCCCTTTCTTCATTTATCCAATCTGGTTGGATAATAGAAATGACGCAAGGAAATGCTTCCACATCCTCATCCTTTCTTAAGAGTGCATCCACCACAACATTTTTCTTCCCTTTTATGTAGATGATTTCAAAGTCGTAAGCCAACATCTTTGTGACACTTTTTTTCTGCTCGTTTGAAGATAATCTTTGTTCTAAAAAGTATTTAAGACTATCATGATCCATTTTTACCTTGAAGTGCCTTCCCATTAGGTAGGGTCGTAATTTATTAAGTGCATGTAGTATTGCCAACATTTCCTTCTCATAAATAACTTTGTGTAAATACTTTCCTTTGATTGGATGACTTTTGAAAGCAATGGGTCTTTATTCTTGCATTAAAACAACACCAATTCCATTTCCTGAGGCATCACATTCCACAATAAAGGTTTTTGTGAAGTCCGGCATAGCTAAGACGATGCTTGGCACATTTCCTCTCTTTAAGATGTTCAAAGGCCTTTGTTGCTTTTGGAATCCATGAAAATGCATCTTTCTTCAATAATTTTGTTAGAGGTGCTGCTATTCTCCCACAATTCTTAACAAACATACGATAATACCCTATCGATTCAAGAAATCCTCGCAGATTCTTTATGGATGTGGGGATTTTCCATTCCTTAATGGCTTTAATTTTTCTAGGGTCTACCATAACACCTTCATGAGATACAATATGACCCAGATATTCCACCTCTTGTACTCCAAAGAAACAATTGCAAATTTTTTCATATAATTGTTTCTCCTCCAATAGTTTGAGCACCTTGTCAACATGTTGAACATGATCCTTCCATGACTTGTTGCAGATTAGTATATCATCAAAAAATACTAACACAAATTTTCTAAGGAAGGGTTTGAAAATGGAATTCATCAAACCTTGAAATGTAGAAGGTGCATTGGTAAGGCCAAAAGGCATGACCAAAAATTCATAATGACCCTCATGAGTTCTAAGTGTTGTTTTCATAATGTCTTCAATCTTCATTTTGATCTAATGATATCTTGAATGAATATCCAACTTGGTGAAGTAAATTGATCCATGCAATTCATCCAATAATTCATCAATGACGGGAATGGGAAATTTATCTTTAATAGTGAACTTGTTGATCTCCCTATAATCCAGACACATCCGCTATGATCCATCCTTCTTGTGCACCAATACTACTAGAGTAGAGAAAGAACTTTGACTAGGTTGAATTATACCAGCCTCTAGCATTTCTGCAACCATACGCTCAATTTCACTCTTTTGGGCATAGGGATATCTGTAAGGCCTGATGTTTGGAGGAACACTTCCTGGAATTAAATGAATAGCATGATCATGATCACAAATAGATGGGAGGCCTTTGGGAGTCTCAAATACCTTGGAATGATTGTCCAAGAGTTTTTGGAGATCTGGAGAAATAGATGATTTCGATGTGGGAACCTCTAGTGAACATACTTGTCAAATTACACCTCATTGTTATTTATTTAGAATCTTTGTCATTTTGTTAGAGATGATTATCTTTCCTAGTTTCCCTACGATACCCATTAATTCAACTTCCTTTCCTTTTGAACAAAATTTCATGAAAATTTCTTGAAAATTAAATTCTATTGTACCCAAGGATTGTAGAAATTCGACTTCTAGTACAACATCGACACCACCCATTGGAATGGAAAGAATTGGGCTATTCAATACATATTCTCCCATGGACAACTTGATATTATCGCACTTTCTAGAGCAATTTATGGTTGCTCCACTTGCAACCATCACTTGACACTCTGGTGCTGGATATAGGGAGAAATTTAATTCCTTGGCTATCTTACAATGAATGAAATGATGGGTAATGCCCGAATCAATCAACACTATTACCTTTTTCTTCTTGATATGTCCTTCTATCTTGATAGTTTGAGGAGTGGTAATTCCATTCAATGCATTACAATATATAATCAGATTCATTTATTTTTTCTCTAGGGTTTGTTCCTGGTGTATATCCTCTTCTTTTGACATTTCTTGTTCATTTTCTTCCTCCTCTTCACAATCTATGTAAAATAATTTCTTCTCAACACACTTATGACCTTTAGTGTATTTGCTATCAAAACTATTACAAAGCCCTTATGCTCTTTTTTCTTCCAATTGTTGTGGTGTCAACCTTGTAGGTTGTGGAAGGCTAAGGACAACAACAATTCCATATTTATAGTTTTGAGTGGTAGGCTTCCTAGTTGCCATAATTTTGATTTCCATTTTTCTTGCCAACTTGAATGCCTTCTCCAATGAATTAGGTTTCAAAAGGTGAACCTCATGTTGGATGTTATCCTTTAAAGTCCATATGGAAACATCAATCCTATGGTCCTTTGGAATATATTTTACCCTTATATTCAATTTTTGGAAGTACTCAATGTGCTCCATCATTGAACCCTTTTGTTTGAGACTTATCAATTGGCTAAAACATGTGTTACTTTTTGTATCCTCATAATGTGCTATCATTTCTTCCGTAAAAATTGCCCAAGTGACAATTTGTTTATGAGATAAAAGCCATCGATACCATACACACTGATTTGGTTCCAAATATAAAGTTGTAATGTGTACCTTTTGTGTGTTTTTCACATTATGTACATCGAAATATTTCTCCATCTTTAGTATCCATGTTACGGGATCCTTTCCATCAAACTTCCTCATATCGATCTTTGGAACACGGTGGGTCTTGAATCCAACGTTAGAGTCTATAAAATCATGATTAACATTTCTTTTATTCTCAACATGAGTTTCCTTTACTACATTTTCACCATTAGTAAACATTTCTTGTAGAAACTTTGTCAAATTTGTCTTCAAATCTTCCATTTTTCTTTCCATATTAGCTTCCACACCATTCATCTTAGCTTCCATGCCTTTCTTTAAACCATCCATCTTAACTTCCACGTCATTCATCTTAGCTTCCATGCCTTTCTTTAAACCATCCATCTTATCTTCCACACCATCCTTCTTAGATTCCACGCCTTTCTTTAAACCATCCATCTTAGCTTCTATTACTTTTTGTGAGAGTCATTTTTGTTGCACTTGGTCTCATAATTTTGATATATCATGTTGCATTTCTTCCTCTTCTTCATGATTCATGCTAGATATTTTAGGTTGATTATGTTAGAGTCGGTCTAGCTATCCCTCCGTCAGAGATCAAAGCTCTTTATGCATTTCATGTTTAGGTGTCCCATCAGTTTTGATCAGTTTCATTTCGTTAGGCATGGCATAACTCTGACGGAATGGTTTGTGTCACTCATTCCCCTCATGCATGGCACTGCTGGTTCAAGTCTAGTCATAAAGCTTCAAAGGTCATTATTTCAAAATTTTAGGTCTTAGGTCTAGGGTTGAGTCAATTTTGTTTTGAAAAGTCTTAGAAGACCAGCAGGCCAGAGGGATGTCTTTGCTAGATATTCACTTCAATAATTTTCATCGTTGTACAGATAAAGTATGAATTCTCTTCAAAAATCTGTTTTGAAGATAAGTCGTCATCTCATTTTTGTAAAAAAAAATTCAAAAATTTCGATCCTTGAAACATCCAAGCGCAACCTTGGTCTCCTTTGCTAGAGCATATCACAGCTATCCCTGCAAAAAATTATCAAAGAAAATCATTATTTCAACTAAAGTTAAGAAGGAAACCAAAAAGGTCAGAGTCTATTAATTCCAAAAAAGTGTCAATGACAAAACATAAGAAAATGGGTTATGGACCATTTAGTGTCCTATCTAGGGTGCTAGATTGGTCTAAATTTATTATCAACCAGGGTGCGTATACTTAGAGGCGTGTGCCTAAAATATATAAGCATAAAGGATCTACTTTAGACCTATGATTCCTAAGTACAGTGCTGAGACTAGATCTAATGTTAAAATATCAATCAAAGTTTTAACTAAGCATCAAACTATATGTTATTAACAACTAAAATGCAATCCATAATATGCTGTGTATCCCCTTACAAGGACACCAAACATGAAACCCCTGTTCAATGGCACTCAACAGTCATGGATATTTATTGAAAGCATGCAAAGGAAAACTCATAAACATTGTCCATATCAGTGCTTTACAAACAACCCTGGATCGAATTCTTTACGGGATGTAATTCACAATCCAGATGAGGGTTTGTTCAAGCACATGCACAGACATCTAACAATGCATTCATAATCACAACTGTAGGCATCAATCAAATCTCTGAGCATATAAATCGAATTCAAATATCATTCAAACGCTTGACTGTAAAATGTAATTAAAATCACTATGTAAATACAATGCAAACGCAATTAAAATATCGGTATACCATGCACGCAGGGCCCGTCCGCGTCCTTGGCACACCAAGATAGTCACACCACGATCACAGTATTAAGCAATGCACGGAGATTGTAATGAAATCTTATATTAAAACCAAAAGCTCTGTTCTGAGGCGACAATGTATATAAAACGTAACAGTTTGCAATATCTAAAAAAATAGGTAGGTAGGTAAACGAACATATAACCCGGTTCGGTCTTTTAATTACATACATTACATCCTTTGAAAAATGGATGTTTATCCATGGGCGGCTGTTGCTGCTTTTGTAAAAATGCAGAGATGTTCCTATCCTATTCTACGCATATAAAAACTAGGAAACAACTTAAAAATCGAATGAACTGTAACTGAGTGCTGTTGCTGCCATTGTGCCAACATGCCATAGTTGACTAGGCGTTGACTGTGCATATAGGAGGGATGTTTCCGATGTAGAATAGGTGCTTTTCCATGCTTGGACATTCCTCTTTTCGCCCATACCTTTCGCTCTAACCTGGTTGTCATGCCACATGTCAAACGATAAGCCATTTACAGGTTGTTGAGACTTCCTGTAGTGATTTAGGCCAAAAATCCTAATTTATTAACACAAAACCCCTAAATCAATTTAAATGCATCACACTATAAAACTATTAATTAATTAATTTCCCAGGCATTGAGGAATAAATGAGAGAAGGTAGGAAATTGTCTGTTTGGGAGGGAAAAAGGGTCTTAGAATGGTACCAACATCTCTCCCCGACTTAATGACTTAGCATGTCCTCATGCTAACCCTGAAGTGCTTCCTTTAAACTCGGTCCCTACCTGTACCTCTGCTGCCTTGATAATGTGTCTACGTTTTTCTTCACCTGGGCATCTTTTTGGTCATGGAGCTCTTGCTTTAGTCTTCTGTAGGGTCTTCTTTTGGCTGTACCACTTGGTGGCCCACTTGCAAATGTCTGTCTGCTCAGCTTCCAACTCACTAACCCGCTCTTTTAACTTTTTGTTTTTCTTTTGAATTTCCTTGCTCTGTTTACGGAGCATTTCATTCTCCTTTTTAATAACTTTCTCTAACATATTGGCCTCCATGAGCTCCTCTTTTAGTTTTTCGATTTGCCTCTCTAATTTCTTCTGCTTCTTACTGGGAGGTGGTGACCCTCTTTCCTGTTTGTTATTGCTCTCGACTTCTATATCAGCTCCTGGGGGTGAATGGCTTTCAATATGCACATCGGCTCCTGGCCTTGGTGGTGAATGATCACTGCTTTGAATGTCCATCTGTATAGGTGCATTAGATTCTTCTTGTAACTGGACTTTCGATGCCCTTCTCATCCTTCTTGAGTAAGTGGTGAAGACTTTATCTTGTTCTGCTCTTTCTGCATCTTCCTTCCTCATTTGTCTGGTTCTTATGCTGCTCATAGGTATCTTGTTAGCTCTAGATGATGCTGGAATCTCCTCATCAATGTATTTCATAAACCCTGAGTTCTCTTGTGATTTCTCTTTGTCTTCCTCGTCCCTGATCTGGTTGGCAGCTAGGAACTCCTTCCATGTTTTCCCTCTTCTTTGTATTTCATCTTCAATGAGAATTTTAATTAAATCAAAATAGTATAAACTTTTGTCCTCGTTTCCTTTCTGCTTCTGAATAGTTTTGGACATCTTGGTTAGGCTCTGTAGGAAGAAGTATGGTAAGCTAATGACACATTGTTTCTTTATGTGCAGCAACAACTTGATGTGATACAAATAGACAATGTTGTAGCGGCCCTCACAGGTCACAAACTTCTGGAGTATGTAAACCATTTCATCCCAAGGATGCACTAGCCAACTTCTTGGGACGCCCTTTTTCCAATTTACTGCTGAGACTCGTGACCTGGACATGAATTGGGTCCACGATTTTTCTTTAAATTGTTTGGTTTTGAAGTATTTTTCTCCCTCTGGGCTAACCCCTGTTGCTTGGGCAATGGTGTCCTCTGAGACCCTGAATGAGAAAGTGCCTATAAAGGCCTTCTCCCCATTGAACATGAAGGCAAATTGCTTGGCAACTTCTTCGTTGCTTCCATTGAATTTTTCTAAGAAGGGTAGCCACTGTATTTCCCTCAGAATTGAAATACAGTCCTCGTGGTACTGAGAGCTGTCAAATATATTTGGCTCGACCCTGCTTGTCATCTTGGCAGGGGTCGAGCTTCCTAACTTGCGAATTTGACAAGGAGGTCTGAGTTGTTACCTGAAATAATCGCTCCTTTAATGCTCACTGTGCTGTTGGGTCGGTTTGTTATGGAGCTCAACGAGATTCGAAACTCTACCCTCGGTCCTTGCTATGGAAGCTTATGCCTGTGGAAGCTTATGCACCAGCGATTGTACTTGGAATTTTACGCCAAACGCTATATATAATCCCGAGAATAAACAAACGACCACACTGTTTTTCTCCTTTGCAAACTGAGATCGATTCGAACTGCATTTTAATCAAAATAGAGGAATGATGATAGGATTACTTGTATGAACGTTATGATAGGAGCGCTGAGAGGTGTGTGTACGTCGGGTGGTGAATCATCACTCGGCCCATGCAACTTAATGAATAGGCCTGCTGTCACTTGCTTTGGTATTATGACCCTTTTTAATTCTCTTTTTTTTTTTTTTTAATTTTTTTCAAAAAGGGTATTCTTATTAATTTTTTTTAAAAATAATAGCCACGTGTCCTGTTGGTACTCTTCTAAGGGAAGGTGTAGATTTAGGAAATGGATATGGCGGTAATGGCTGTGGGATGTTTAGGGAGTATTGGAGTGAGGGGTGTATGAATTTTAGAGTAGGGAGTATATTGGGGTAGGGAAGAATTAGGGAAATAAGAGAGAATGGAAATGTGCCTTTGGAACTAATTACTAACAGTCATAGCTATTAAAATAACATAAAAATTAATCTAGGAAATTGAGTGTTAAAAACAAGGAATACATTACACTATTTGACTGCTGTGGAATTGACATCTGAGTAGAGCTAAATTTTGACTGTTGTTTGATTTCTTTGCTGTTTAACAGGTCCCTTAAGGCATGCAACATGTCCCTCTGCAGTGCTGAAGATGTTCATGCAATTCTTTGTATGCATGCAGGTGCTGCTGAGCTTGGTTGCTTGATTGATGAAGTCCTGATGAAGTCCTGATCCTGCTGTTGTAGAAACTTGCTGAAGATGTATTGAAGTGACTTTCTTTTGAAGTATCAATCTCCTAACAGGTCCCTTTGATATGTCTAAACAGGTCCTTCACTGCTGATATTCTGATGGTGCTGGTAACATGGTCTCCTTGGGCAGAACAGGTCCCCCTGTATGATATTTACAACCAAGTCCCTCTGATATAAAACAATGACAAGACAACTTATTCATTGAAATCTGGAATGGTGGAACAACTGTTTGGAAAATTTACAAAAAAAAATTTGTACAATGGAGAGATAAGAAAATAAGAATACTGATGCTCCTCTCCCCCACAAATTTTTTGACTTGTCCTCAAGTCAATATTCAGCTGAAAACATGAAACAATGATAAAGGAAAATAATTCTTACTCGCCAACGAATTGGTTTTCAAGTAGGAATTCGAGGTTAGAGTGTGCCAGAATCTGGTTTTCACATCTAACCCATTTATTTATTTTAAATTTTTTTTGTGTTTTTGTGTTTTTGTGTTTTTTTTTATATGTTTTTTTTTCAAAAATTGAAAGAAAATAAACTAAGGTAGGGAGACTGCAGCTGAGGGCTGCAGTATCTCAACCTCACTTTATTGAGAAACTGTGTGTAGAAAGTCTTCCTTGCTGATGGGCTTGGTGTAAAGTTTCAGGCGATGACCATTTACAGTAAAGGAATGGCCTTCCCCATCAATAGTTGTGAACTTCACAGATCCATTGTCATAAACCTGAACAATTTCATAAGGGCCCATCCAGTGGGTGGTGAACTTGGCTTTGTGGTCTCTAAACTTAGAGTAAAAAAGTAGAGCCCAGTCACCTTCCTTAAATTGCTTCTTCTTGATATGAGCATCATGCCACTGCTTCCTTTGTTTTTGCATGAGGATGGTGGTCTCCTCTGCTTGCTGCCTCATTTCATCCAGCTGGTTAAGCTGTTGGATTCTTTCTTTTTGTGCCTCATCCAAGTCAATCTGTAAATCAGCAGCTAGTTTAAAAGTGTGAATCTGAAACTCAATATGAAGCATTACCTCTTTACCATACACCAATTGATATGGTGTAAATCCCGTAGTATCCTTCTAGGTGATTCTGTAAGCCCAGAGTGCATCTTTGAGCTTTTCCTCCCAATTCTTCCTGTTCATGGCAATAGTTTTAGTAATGATACCCTCCAAAGTTTTGTTTGTAGATTCCACCTGCCCATTGGCCTGTGGATGATAGGGTGTGCTTTTCCTATGCTTGATCTTATATTTGTTTGTAATGTCCTTTACCAACTTTGAGGTGAATTGGGTACCTTGATCAGTTACTATCTCCCTTGGCACTCCATATCTAACAAAAATCTCTTCAGAAAGGAAATTGACAACTGTGTGTTCTGTGGCTCTTACCAGTGCTTTTTCTTCAGCCCACTTTGTGACATAATCAGTACATACTAAGATGTAATTCTTACCGTTGGAGGATGGGTTGATAGGTCCTATGAAGTCTAGAGCCCATTTTTCAAATGGCTCTAGGTGAACTTGGGGCTGAAGAGGCATCTCATCTGTAGCTGTTGGCCTGCCCATTCTTTGGCAACTGTCACAACTCTTTACATACTTCTTGGCATCCTTGAAAATGGATGGCCAGTAGTATCCAAGAGTTATAACTTTGAACGCTGTCTACTTAGCTGTAAAATGCCCACCACACGGTTCATCATGGCAAGATTTTAAAATACCAATTACCTCATCATTTCTTACACATCTTCTAATGATCATGTCATAGCCAGTGTAAAATAGATCGCCATTGAGCCATGAATATCTAGCACTTTGTTTTACTAGTCTTTTCCTTTTCTTTGTGGTAAAGTGCGGAGGTGTCCTTCCTGTAGACAAGTAATTAGCCAAATCAGCATAGCAATGATTTACTATAGAAATGGCAAATAAATGTTCATCTGGGAAAGAATCTTCAACTCGAACAACCTCACCTTGGTTTTGCAATCTAGAGAGAAAATCTACCACCTGGTTCTCTTTACCTGGTCTATCTAACTCGGTGATGTTAATTTCCTGTAACATTAGTAACCATCTGGTAACTCTGCCACTAGTTATTGGTTTATTCATTAAATGTTTTATGGCAGAATGGTCAGTATGCACAAAGACTTCATAACCAGTTATGTAATGTCGGAATTTGTTCACAACATATATGATAGCAAGTGTTTCCTTCTTTGTGACCGTGTAGTTTAACTCTGCAGGTGTTAGATTTTTGCTAATAAAGTAAATGGCATAAGTACAAGATTCTTCTTTTTGGCCTAATGATGCACCCACTGCAGTGTCAGATGCATCCGTAAAGATATGAAATGGTAAGCTCCAATTAGGCCCTCTCAAGATTGGTGTGGTTGATAACTTCTTTTTGAGCAATTCAAATTCTTGTTGGCAGTTCTCATTCCAACTGAAAAGTACATGTTTTGATAGAAGTTTAAACAAAGGTGAAGCTATCTTACTAAAATGTTCAATAAATCTTCTGTAATAGCTTGCATACCCAAGGAAACTTCTTACCTCTTTTTGATTCTGTGGTATTGGTAAATCGACAATGATCTGGATCTTTGTTGGGTCAACTTTGATCCCTTGAGAAGAAATATAGTGGCCTAACACTATCCCTTCGTTCAACATCATAAAACACTTCTCATTGCTAAGGGACAGGTTAGATTCAATACATCTTTTCAAAACTCTCTCAAGGTTTTCTAATGCATGTTCAAATGAATTGTCGTATACTGAAAAATCATCCATATACACTTCAACACAATCATGAATTAAATCAGCGAAAATAGCTAATACAGCTCTCTGAAATGTAGTTGGAGGATTGCAAAGTCCAAATGGCAAAACATTGTAAGCATAAGTCCCCCAAGGACAGGTGAAGGTGGTTTTTTCCTGGTCTTCTGAAGCTATCCTTATCTGGTTGTAGCCACTGAAACCATCAAGAAAAGAGAATGATGATTTCCCAGCTAGGGTGTCTAAGACTTGGTCGATAAATGGTAGTGGAAAATAATCTTTAAGCGTGGCTTTGTTCAGTTGTCGGTAATCGACACAAATGCGCCACTTACCATTTTTCTTGGGCACTACAACCAATGGGGATACCCACTGACTGTCAGAAATAGGATATATGAAATTAACTCTCAATAATTTTTGCAACTCTTCTCTCACAATATCTTGGAGCATGGGGTTCATTCTTCTTTGTGGTTGCCTCACTGGTTTGATAGTGTTATCTGTGTAAATGTGGTGAGTGCATGTGTCAGGATGAATGCCAAGCATATCGGTATAATCCCAAGCAAAGGCTTTTTGGTATTTCCGCAAGAGTCGGATTAATTTCTCTTGCTGAGATGAGTCTAGATGATTGCCTATGTTCAAAGTTTTCCCTGGGCTAATCTCTATAACCTGACTGTGAGTGTTGGTGATGGATTGAACTGGAAAGATGTCGTGAAATGTGGTTTGCAAAGATTGAATGGTGCATGTTTCCTGAAAAATTTGAGCTAAAAGTACATCTGTAGCGTGATATTGGTCATGTCTCAAATTTTCGGAAATATCTGGTTGAGAAAGAAATAGTTCTACCAAATCATTATTGTCTTGCTCTCGGAAATCATAGATTTGGTCAATGCTAAAAATGGATTGTACTTCTTCTTTGTCATTGAATTTGTCATCAAGCCACAAATTATGTGTTATTGTTGGTGATTGTGCCGATGGGTAGAGGGTGAGTTGTTTTCTTTCAGTCCCTCTCGAGATGATCATGTTGCCAGATCGACATCCTATAAATGCATTAGCAGTCGCTAACCATGGCCTACCAAGAATGATAGGGTGTCCTCCTAAATTGGATTTGGGTTGGAGGACTAAAAAGTCCACCGGATACTCCCAAGAGTCCAGTGAGACAATTATGTCTTCCAAAATCCCTTCAGGAATCACTTTAAACCTATCAGCTAGTTCAAGAACAATTGTTGTATGTTGCAAATTGGTAAGCTGGAGTGTTCTCATGGTCTCTAGAGTCATGACATTAATTGCGGCTCCAAGATCTATCAAAGTGTTTGGAATTTGTATGTTGTTAATGATGGTGGTTATTTTGGGAATGCCAGGATCAACATACTTCTCTATGGAAATGGTATTGGTCATAAGTCCTGCTAAATGTCCTATGACATGAATAGTTTGAGGATCAATCCTTTTCCTAGCAGGCTTCTTGAGGCACATGTCTTTGATGGCTTTAGTGTAGATAGGAATGTATTTTATAGCTTGCAGTAACGGAATTTTTATGTAGACATTTTGAAGCTCATCTAATACATCAAACTGTGGTATAGACAATGGAGGTTTGATTTGGACCAATCGGTCTGGAAAAGGTGGATGCAATGGTTGCATTTGATTATCTCTGCTATCATCGTTTGATTTCTTTTGATTTGTTATTTCATTTTCGTTTTCTATGTTTTCTTCTCGCCTATCTGTTATTGGAGAATATTTGTGGAGTACCTTGCCAGACCTCAGGTTTATGTTTTGCAAGGGTAGTGTGGAATATGAAGTTCCCTCTTCTACATTGTAGGCTGGCCTCTCTGCTCTATTATTCGGATTTGGGACAGTTTGAGCAGGCATTTGTGTGGGTCTGGAAGGTTGTGAGTTAGCTGGAAATTGTAGTTGTGATGGATTTATTGGTGGAGGAGTAGGCAGTGCTTGTTGAGTAAGTTGAGGTGGATAAACAGCTTGCTGAGGATACTGTTGATATGGTTGAGGATGTGATTGATACGGTTGATGATATTGTTGATATGGCTGTGAATATGGTTGGTATGATTGAGGATATGTAGGATAAGATTGAGAGTACTGTTGAGATGGTCTCCATTGTTGTTGTGGGTTGTTTTGGTGCTGCCATGGCATGGGTACATTCCATGAATTCTGTGCATACATTTGATCATTTACAGGAAATTGCAAGTTTTGTTTTGGGAACATACCTTGAGGTGCTGGCCTTGGCTGCCATGGTCTTTTTGCGCCCATGTAATACATGTTTTCCATCTCTGCATTGGTTGCCATGTTATAGTTCTGCAAAACCTTAACTTTAGGACAATTAAATATATCATGATGTTCAGTACAGAAAGCACAAACTTGAATGCTATCTAGTGGACAGTCCTTTAATGCATGTTTCTTCCGGCACTTGGGGCAGAAAATAGCCATTACCTGATCTTCAGCTTCTTGTTTCTTTTTGGCTTTTAAAGTGTCAATTTGGTTCCCTATTGTGCTTAATAAATCTGTCTTGAATTCTTCTAACAGGTTGCCTATCTCAGCCCTTGTGACACTTGTTGAATTGGACTTGTTGACCTTGGATGACAAGGTTCTTTTTCCCATTTTAGCTTTACTCCTTGAATACTTTTCGCATAGATCAACGATTTCTTCAAAGGGTAAAACACAGATGTCACCTTTACCCATTAAATTAAGGTCATCCATGTATTCTTCTCGGATACCTTTCAAGAATATTGTGCGGGTTAGTTCAAGAGGCATAGTTCGGTGTTTAGATTTTTGTAAGTTATAGATAAACTGTTCCAAGTATTCCTCTAAGGTTTCATCCTCTTGTTGGCTCATTCTAAAGATGTCATCTTTAGAGTCTTTGGATCTGCAATAAGGTTGATATTTCCTTAGAAATACTTTTCTCATACCATCCCAATCTGTGATAGTATGTTCACCAAGCCCCATGAACCATCTCAAGGCTGATGCTTTTAGTGTGGCTGGAAAAATTCTGAGCCTATGGGCATCATCAGTATAGCCATATGTCCGACATACAATGTCAAATTCGAACAAGAATGAGTCCGGATCTTCTGAAGCCATACCATAGAAATTAGGTAGCACTGATGGTGGTATATTTTTCATTTTGATCTCATCATCTTCCTGTGGTTCTTGTATGGGAAAAGAAAAAGTGGACTCTTCCTCATCTATCTGTCTTTGATGTGGTGCTGACCCATCTCCTTCCTCAGCCATCTTAGTAGATTTCTCTGTATCAGAGTCACTTCCTTCAAAGAGGTGATTAAGGTAAGAGTGTTCAGTGTCTGGAATGTGTTCAATCTCTGGAGTGTATTGAATCACTGCACTACTTTCTCCTTGTGTGGCAGACCTAGGAAAGTCCCTCTTCTAAGATATATGTATGTATAAATTTTTCCTTTCAACGAGAGTGAGTCTCCTGATTTTTGTTTATCCTCTAAGGCTTGAATGAAATTTTCCTCAGCTGGTGTTGAATTCTTTACAGAGTCTGCTCCTAATGATGATGGGTTAGTTTTTGAATGGTGGGGGGTTCTTATGAATCTACCCTGATTTTCTCTAAACCTAGGCATAAATGAACATGACTTTAACTGTATTTTTATTTTATTTTTTGTTTGTTTATTTTTTTTTCTTTTCAATCCTTTAAGTACGCCTCCCTGGCAACGGCGCCTAAATGTAGTGTCCTATCTAGGGTGCTAGACTGGGCTAAATTTATTATCGACCAGGGTGCATAGACTTAGAGGCGTGTGCCTAAAATATATAGACATAAAGGATCTAATCTAAGCCTACTCTTCTTAATTACGATGTTGTGACTTGATCTAATATCAAACTATCAATCAAATAGTAACTAAGCATCAAACTATGTATCATTATCAACTAAGATTCAATTCATAACATGCTGTGTATCACTGTATTTAAAGGTTTTGGTCTCCTTACAGAGACATCAAACATAAAACCTCTGTTCAATGGTACCCAACAATCATGAACATTTATTACAATCATGCAAAGTGAAAATCGTAAGCATGCAGTCCATGACAGTGCTTTATAAGGAAACCCTGGATCGAATCCCTTACAGGATATAATTCACGATCCAAATGATGGTCTATTCAAGCACATGCATAAACATATAAACAAAGCATTCATAAAAACATAAATATAAACATCGATTTAATCCCTATGTATATATATCAATATCAAATACCAATCAAATGCTCTGACTGTAAACGCAATTAAAATGGCAATAGTATACCATGTACACAGGGCCCGTCCGCGTTCTTGGTATACCGAGCTTGTTATCTCATGATCACCGAATTAAAACAATCGCACTGTGATTATAATGCAAGTCTATTGTATTAAATCGAAGCTCTGTTCATGAAGCGACAAGTAAAAATGTAAACGAACATATAACCAGGTTCGGACTTATATTTACATATGGTTCACATCCCTTGAAAATGGATGTTCATCCATGAGTGACTATTGCCACTTTTACCAAAACACAAAATGTTTCTATCCTAGCTTACGCACATAAAAAAAGGAAACAACTAAAAATCAATTTGAACTGTGACTGTGTGTTGTTGCTGCCTTTGTCGCCAACATGCCATAGTTGACCAGGCATTGACCGCGCATGTAGGAGGGTTGTTTCCGCTGCGGGATAGGTGCTTGTCCATGCTTGGACATTCCACTTTTCGCCCATACCTTTCGCTCTGGCCTGGCTGTCATGCCACATGTCAAACGATAAGCCATTTACAGGTTGTTTGAACTTCCTGTAGTCATTTTGCCCCAAAACTCCTAATTTATTAACACAAAACCTTTAAATCAATTTAAATGCAATTCAACAACTATAAAACTATTAATTAATCAATTTCCAAGGCATTTGAGGGATAAATGATGAAAAGAGGTAGGTAGTTGTCATGTTTTGGGAGGGAAAAAGGGGTCATAGAATGGTACCAACAAAGACAATGTCAAAAGAAGATTCTATAGGGCTAGACCCCTAGTTCATAGAAAGTTTCCTAGCTATAAAGTCTATGGTAGATGAAATGTATAGGGACTTTAGAAAGCACAAGGATGAGGATTCATCAGGCTCTAAACAAGATAAAGAAGAAGATGAATCTCATTCCCATGACCACTCAAAAGGAAAGGGAAAAGAAGAAAGCTTTCCTACACCTCCTAATAGCCCTGTGCATAATAAGAAAGCATCGTTGATTAAGCTGGATGTTAAATTTGATTTGCCTATATATGATGGAGAGCTAAATGTTGAAAAGTTGGACAACTGGATTAGACAAATTGATGTGTATTTCAGAGTACAAAACATAGACTCTGACAAGAGTAATATTCAGCTGGCAAGCCTACGCTTAGGAGGCACTGCCCTGGTTTGGTGGGAAGGCAGAACCCAAGTTGATATGAAAAGGCATGGTAAGACCATCTCTGTATGGAGTGAATTTATTGCTACAATCAAAAAGTAGTTCTATTCATTGGCAACAAGCCATGATGAGTTGGGAAACTCTTCGGCAGATGAAAGGGCAAAGTGTGCAATGGTATACTCAAGAATTTAGAAAGAGAGCATTGATGTTGGGTATCTCATTAGACTCACTAGAAACTCTTTTGAAGTACATTGGTGGTCTACATAGCTACATGAGGCATACCATC
>APFE030821139.1:0-27935 GCA_000404065.3 Pinus taeda | reverse complement strand
GCAAGGAGAAAAGAAAGCAGAAGTGGAAAGCAAGGAAGGCTAACACTGCACAAAAAGGCAAAGCTTCATGCACTCACTGTAAAAAGGAGGGGCATGATGATGAGCATTGTTGGATTCTACATCCAGAGTTGAGACCTAAGAAGTCCGAGGGCAAGAAGAAGAAGACTGCTATAGCTATTCAACAAGATTTGGGGTCAGACTCGGGAGATGAAACAATCATTGCAGCCACAGGTATAAAAGGTAAGAATTCTGAAGCATCTACTAGTAATTCTACTCAATCTGTTATTGATGAAGAATATGAGAGAAAAAGGCATGAGCTTTTCCATATTCGAGTTATTTCCAAAAATCAAAATATTGATAATTTGTTTGATAGTGGCTCGCAAGTAAATCTTATTTCTGAAGCAATTGTAAAGAATTTGGGATTAACAACTACACCTCATAAGAAACCATGCCCGTTAGGATGGTTGAATGATAAAGCACAACTACAAGTGACTAGACAGTGCAAACTCAAGTTTTCTTTTGGGTCAGCATTTGTAGATGAGGTTGAGTTAGATGTAATTCCTTTGGATATATGTGGAACATTTTTAGGAAGTCCTTACTTGTATGATAGAAAGGCTATTTTCTATAGAGTTGAGAACAAGTATCTACTTGTTAAATATGGAAACGAATACTTTGTAAGAGCTCACAAGATCAAGAATAATTATACTCTCATAAACTCAGGACATATGAAAAGAATGATAAATTCATGCAAAACAATGCTTACTGATGGTTGTAAAGGAAAAGATACCTGATAAGACCAAAATATTTGAAGGTTGTAATGCTAATAAAAAAAACTAATATAGAAAAGATTGTTTCAGAGTATGATGTCTTATTTCAAGAACCTAAAGGTCTGCCACCCAAAATGGGAATAGTACATGATATTATTTTGCAGCAAGATGTTCCTTTGCCTAACATTGGGATGTACAGGTTATCTGCTTTAGAGAATGATGAAATCAAGAAGCAGGTGTAGGAGTTGCTCGAGAAACGGTTCATCAAGCCTAGCACATCATCATGTGGGTCACCGATCGTTCTGGTGAGAAAGAAAGATGGCTCGTGGAGAATGTGCATTGATTACCGAGCACTGAATAAGATAACAATCAATAATCGTTATCCCCTTCCTCGCATAGATGATCTTTTAGATCAATTGAAGGAATTTGTTTATTTCACCAAGCTAGATTTACACAGTGGATACCATTAGGTCAGAGTTTCAGAGCAAGATGCATGGAAGACTGCTTTCTAAACAAAGCAGGAATTGTACGAATGGCTGGTTATGCCTTTTGGCTTGACCAATGCTCCTGCTACTTTCATGAGATTAATGAATGATTTACTCAGACCTTTTCTTGATGATTTTGTTATCATGTATCTAGATGACATTCTGATTTTTAGTAAAACGTGGGAAGAACATTTAAAGCATGTTAAGCACACATTAGATGTTTAGAAAAGAGAAAAAATTTATGTTAAACTGTCAAAATATGAATTTGGAAAAACCCTTTAAATTATTTGGGTCATATAGTAGGGGGAGGTGAATTGAAAATAGATCCCTCTAAAGTGGCAATCTTCATGAACTAGCCTAAACCCAAGTCTGCTACAGAAGTGAGAAGCTTCTTAGGAGCAGCACAGTATTGGAGGAAGTTCATTTCAAATTTTTCCTCAATTGCAGCTCCCTTACATGCTTTGACAGGGTTGACCAAGGTATTTTAGTGGGGAGTCAAATAGCAGAAAGCCTTCGACACCTTGAAAGAAAGTACAACACCTGTACTAGCACTGCCAGATCTACAAAGACCATTTGAGATCCAAACTGATGCCAGTGACTATCCCATGGGAGCAGTGTTGACACAACACGGTAAACCCTTATGTTATCATTATGAGACTTTTAATCTTGCAGTAGTTAAGTATCCTACCTATGATAAAGAATTGTATGCATTAGTTCAGAGTGTGAAAAAGTGGAAACATTACTTAATGGGCAAGGAAACAGTAATACATACTGATCATCAGCCACTTCAATACCTACACTCCCAAACTAAATTGTAGAAATCAAGACATTACAGATGGATGGGGTTTCTACAATAGTTCATTTAGTCATCAGGTATAAAAAGGGCATACATAACAAGGTTGCAGACATGTTGTCTAGACCCATTATAAATGCATCTACCATACTTAAGCACAATTCTGTGCTGCATGAAAGCTACATAGAATAGTATGCTCAGGATATGGACTTTAAAGATGTATATGCAACTTTGAGTCAAGGGAAAAGAGTACAAGAATTGGACTATCATGTGAAGGACTAACTCTTATATCATTGTGGGAAACTCTGCATTCCACAAACAGAGAGAGCAAAGATAATTATGGAAGCACACACTTCTCTGATATCAGGTCACTTTGGGGTAATTAAAATAGTTTCATAGTTGTAAAGGTTCTGCTATTGGCCGAAAATGAATGAGAAAGTTTCTAGATATGTAAAGGGGTGTGTTATGTGTGCTAAAAGCAAGCCCAACAATAGAAAACTAGGCTTGTACACTCCCTTGCCAGTTCCTTCTCACCCTTGGGAAAGCATTTCCATGGATTTTATTGGAGGACTGCCTAAATCTAGGAAAGGTCATGATTATCTATATGTTGTTATGGATAGGTTCAGCAAAATGCGTATTTTGATACCTTGTAGTAAACAGATTACAGCTGAACAAACTGCAAAATTATTTTTTGAACATGTATGGGTTCATTTTGGATTACCCACTTTTATTTTATTTGATCGAGACACCCGATTTGTGGCTAAGTTTTGGTGAAGTCTATGGGAACTAATGGACACCAAGTTGAAGAAAAGCACAACTTTTCATCCGCAAACAGATGGGCAGACAGAAGTAGTTAACAGGACAATGATTTAGTTACTGAGAGGATACTGTAGCAAACATCCTAATCTTTGGAATGAGCACTTGTGCTATGTGCAACATGCTTACAATAGAGCCAAACACTCTTCTACACAGAGATATCCTTTTGAGACCTGTTTTGCTTTCATACCAAGGTCTCCTTTGGATTTTGTCTATGGTAAAGATACCATGGTTGATAGACACAATGATGTGGACAAGGCAACTACGTTCATTGAACAGATCCAGGAGATCCACTAGGCAATACAGGAATAGCTGGAAAAGAGCCAGGCCAAGTATAAGGCTAGGCATGATAAGCATGGAATGGAGCATATTTTTCAAGTTGGGGACCAAGTCTGGCTGTATATCAGCAAGGACATGATGCAAGGAAAAGGTAAAAAGCTAAAACCTATAAGGTATGTACCCTTCAGGATACTTGAGAATATTGGTGATAACGATTTTCGCCTTGATCTTCTAGCTTACATGCACATCTACTCAGTCGTGAACGCAGATTACTTGAGGTTGTTTGAACCTTCAATGATTGAGGACCCTGAAGAGCAGAGTCAAGTACCTTTTTTGATGACTTTCTACCTTAATACCTTGACTAGTTGCAGTGAGATATAGTGTTGGACAGGAAGGTAAGGATGATGCGTACTGGACAAGTGGAATACCTCAGGATTGGGCTTAAGGGATCGAACCCGAGCAATGCAAAGTGGATTGAGATTGGACAAGTGAGACAACAGTTTCCTCACTTAGTCGATGCTTGAAGAAAACCAACTTTTGGTGGTCCAAAAGCTTTTTTACTAGGGAGGCCATGATCCGAATTGGATCCATAAACGACTAACAAAGAACCTTGACTATATCAAGCTGAACAAATCCTTGAAAATTCCAAAACAATGATCAAAAAATGCCTTGAACTAGTGGCCATGGCACCCGACGTGGAACGATGAGGACCTCGGTCAAAGCGCGCTGACCGAGGCCCATGGAGACTACGCACGTGGGCAAAACAACCCCCGAGAGCCCCAGATTGGGAAAAGGAGGCGAGAAAATAGGGCCAAAATGGAAAGGCCTTAAGCGCTCGGTCACATTGGGAGCCGGAGAACCACGGGCTGAGAAGAAAAAGTGTTAAACGATAAAGGCAGGACCCGCGCTCTGGAAAACTAACGGTATTTATCGGGGTGCCCTTCAATGTTAAGAAGTTTTGGAGGAGAGCGGAGTGATCCCACTGATTAATCGATGCATGGCAGCGGAGGTGAGAGAAAAACTGTCGTGATCGCGTGCTAATGGCCGAGAAAGTCAACCGCGCTCGACATGTGTATGACGTTGGATCTGGAGGAGCCTATATCAAATGGCTGAGACACCCAATAGAAAGAAGCCGAATCGATAGGGAATTAAGCTATGATTTAAAAGGATTTGGAATCCGTTTGGCTGCCACGATGGAGAAAGAACGTATCCACGACATAACCGAAGAAACGAGCTGACGAAGCATGCTGGCACCAGTTATACGGGGACACGTGGCGCTCCCTGAGCGTTTATGCTGGCGCCTAACAAGGAACTCCAAGCACAACTGCAGAAGGAGAATTGATGTAGGCGAGAGAGGAACCGAACAGGCATAGGGATCGAATGGTTAAAGCCATGAATGGAGACAGTCGAATTAGTTGGAGGATTTGGAGAGGAGTCCAAGTGACTAGAGAGACATTGAATAGTGAACCCTGAGAGGGGGATTGAACACAGACAATAGTAAAGCCAAGCAGAGGAGACATAGGGCCGAGCAGACCACATGCAGTGTCGAGCACCAGAGAGCTTGAAGATTCAAGCCTTCCCATAGAGAAATTTGTCTGGATTGAGCATCACAATTGGCTCTTTCCACCATATACCAAAGGTCACAAAGCTAGTAGGAAGAACAAGAGTCTGTGTACTTTGAGTGGCTTGGGGAATCCAAGAACCACCCTGCCAAGCAAAATCTGCTTCAGGATAACTCACATTGAGTCCCTGTATTGTAATTTCTCTGCTGTAAGACACAATAAAACAAGGCCACCATTGAAGCTAGACCGGAGATGTAGCCCTGGAGAATAGGGTGAACTCATTAAAAAAATTGTTTGTGTCTTTGTGTTGCTTACTGTATTTCTCTGCTGTCTTTCCATTTAATGTCTGTGTATTGGCAATCTGATTGATTCGTTGTTTCAATAACATAGAACACACACCAGGACATGAGTCTGTAATACCTTTTGTTGAACAAATCTTAAACTGAGGTCACTCATAGGGTGATTATCAGATCAATATACCTTCAAAAAATAAGAGCATCTCATCCAACATGTAGTATGGTCTCCTCTCCCAATACACCAGAGCTCTCGTGATATAGTTTGGATACCTCCTATTACCCCCTTTCCTCTTGGTGAGATTATATAAGCTCATTCTATCCTTTGGGAGAATGTAGCTAGACACCTAGGGGTTTGATAAGTTACAAAACTTCTACAATAATTGACCCCTAGCCAAATCATACACAAGTGGGTTAAGCTGATCTCCTTGGGAATGGATAACTCTAGAAACCTTTTTCAAAATTATGAGCTTTTTCTCAGTTATGAAATAATTATGATCTCATAATTATAATATTTTGAGCAAATAATTATGAGAAATAACTCAATCATGTAATTCCACCCTTTTATCATGGGATAAATCTCACAAAAGTAAAGGAAAAGGTGAAAAGGGATGCATTTTAACCAAACAAGTTATGTAAGTTGATATTGGGTTTATCTCACTATAATGGAGTGGTAAATAGGTTTTTTAACGATTTCTACATGGTATCAGAGCTAGATTTATAGAAATTTCTATATGGTATCAGAGCTAGATTTGTAGAAATTTCTACATGGTATCAGAGCTAAAATCACTATAAAAGAGGAGAATATTAGTTTGTCTTTTTGAGGAGAAATTGAATTTGTAGTATCATACTTCAGAGCCAGTAGGATGTTGTTTTACATATTGAGACTCGAATATGCCCTTGAGGGTAGTTCGAACTATCTTGCTTGGAAGGACAAGATGCATGAAATTTTGGAAGATAATGGGCCTAAGGAAGTCATAGACAAATATATTCCTAAGCTAGCTGAGGCTTAAGATCTGGAAGAGTGGATAAAGTTTGTGGCAAAGGGGAGAAGAAATATCCTAGAAGGAGTTCGAGATCATATTGTCTCAAACCTCCATGGTAAGGAAAATCGATTTGCAATGTGGAAGGCCTTGATAGTTATGTTTCAAGATATTAGTGACCACAAGAAGATGGGACTAAAGGACAACATCAGAAATATCAAGATGGAGAAGGGAAACTCAATACTGAAGTACTTGACCAAGTTAACCCAATGTTGGGATGATCTTGGAAGTGTTGGTGTTATAGTTGCTGAAGACAATCTAGTGAGCCTAACAGTTCTAGGAATTCCCAAGAGATGGCACAACTACTAGTACTAAGTTAATGGGAAGAAGAAGCTATCAGAGGGAGCGATTGTGGTCCGACTTGGTGCAAGAATATATTTAGCAGAACACCAGAGATGGGACCCTGTCCAAATAATTTGAAGAGGACTTTGCATTAGTCATCCAAGATAAGAAATATAAGAGAAAGAAGTCCCAAGGCAAGGATAGTGGAAAGAATAAGGCCTTGTCAAACATTAAGTGTTTTCACTGTCACGAGTTCATGCATATGCCATGAAATGCCCACAGAAGAAAGCAAGCAAGAAGGAGCCCGCAGTAGCAACAACAGGTGAAGCTATAACTTCAGAATTCAAACTTGATTTCACTCTCATTGAATGCATGCCAAACACTATAATGGGAAGCATGTGGTATCTCGATAGCAGTGCCTCATTATGTATGATGGCGAATAAATATCTCTTCAGTGATTTGGAACAGAAAGAGGTCAAGAAGAACATAGAGTTTGGAGATGTTGGGAGGTATAATGCAACCGAAATCAGTACAGTTAATTTTTAAAGGGAGTACGGCTTCCCTCTCAAACTCATAGATGTGATGTATGTTCTAGTACTAAAGAAGAATCTTATTTTTGTTGCAGTATTTGAAGGCTGTGGCTGCGATGTGATATTAGCAAAGGAAAGGTTTTCCTTAGACACATCGCCACGGGACAAGTGAAAAAGATCAGTGTGTGAGTCAAGAACTTGTATGTACTTGAGGTACAAGATGCATGTAAAGCCTTGAGGGGAAAGGAAAAGGTTAGAGACATGGTGGTTGAGAGGGACCACAAATTAGCTCTCAACATGCAACCTTAGAAGCAACCTTAGCAAGTTGTGGAGCAACCACAGTTGGAGAAGCAGAGAGGAGACCCAATGGAGACATCCACATAAGAAAATACCTCTAGTAGAGGAAAATTTAGAGCGAAGTGGGCAGAGGGAGAACACGTAGCCATACCTCTAGGTGTGAGGTGGGGTAATATGGAACCATAGTCCTAAGACTGTAGAAATTTGGGCAGGGTCCATTGAGTTGTTTTTTGTATCATGGATCATTACCTTGCTACGAGGGCTCACAGTGTGCAGTAGTAGGAGGATTAGTGTCAGTTAGATACTGAGGAGTGCAGAGAAGTGTTATAGTAGAGAAGGAGGCTCAACAACAGAGTCGACAACAACACAATTTTTCCTAGTAGATAGTTGCAGGCATAGTTGATTAAATTTATTTTGTTTTGATGCTTTTTTGGTTGTAGATGTTGTAGTAACAACAACAACAGTGAAAAGAGTTTCATGTAGAACATTCTAAAGGTACTATATCAGGGTAGAGTTGAATTCCTTTCTTGTTGAGAGGGAGTGTTGAAAATTACAACAAGAAATGTTAAAAAATAACATCATGAAAAAATCCTACTTTAATTTTTCTTTGAATTAAATTAGGAATTAAATTGTAATTCTATTTCTCATAACAACTTGTAATAGTTAACTAAGTTAATTTGACTTGGTTGTCTTAGTTAATTCGAGTTGGGAGTCTATCTAGAGTCATGTAGAGTGATTCCTAAATTTTAGGGGCCCAGGTTGAGTTCTTTTGAGTAAACAACTTGTAATAGTCAACTAAGTTATTTTGACTTAGTTGGCTTAGTTAATTCGAGTTGGGAGTCTATCTAGAGTCATGTAGAGTGGTTCCTAAATTTTAGGGACCTAGGTTGAGTTCTTTTGAGTTGTAATTATTTAATTCAATTTATCTGAGTTGAATTTAGTTGAATTAGTTTCAACTGATGAAGGAATTAGTGGGAGATCTAGTAGTGGGGTGTAACCTGCAGTAGTGGGATGTAACCAACACTGCTCAGCTAGTAAACTGAAGATTCACTCATATTTAACTCATGCATGTTAGATAAGAGAAAGACCTAGTTGATATTTGAGTTTAGGGACAATGTACTATCAATTGTAAAATCATCTAAATTAAACAAATGGTGAATAAATTAGAATAAGGCCTAAAATAAATTATTCCTTAATTATAAAAATCACTAATTTTAGCCATTCGAATTGCCTTTAAAAGGAGGAATGAAAACAAAAGTTTAATCATTATTTTGGTGAGTATGAGTTGGTGAGACCAAGCGAAGGAAACATAAGTTTGTGCGTGGAGCCTGTAAGGGAAAGGAAGTAGGAGCTTGGAAGGATAGGAGATTTTCTAAGTATTGGCCAAATGAAGTTAGTCAGAAAGAGGATAGAAAATACTTGTGCACGTTCAGCTTAAGGTTGAGCATAACATATTGCATTCATCCAAGGCTTGACTAGGAAGTACTGGGATAGATAGAGATAGTGCATAGGTTGCTCGAGATTGTGCAAAGCGTTGTAATATTCTCATATTTTCTTATTAATGCAATATGCAAATAGCAGGGGTTTTTAGCTGTGGCTTCCCAAAAATATTATTATGTTATGTATCATTGAATTATTTCTCTTTTATGCTTTGTGATTTCATCGATTGTTTATTTTTTACGCTGATGAGTTTTAGCATATTAAAATCTGCAGTTTGAATCTACAAGAAATTTCTACATGGTATCAGAGCTAGAATTGTAGAAAATTATACATGGTATCAAAGCTAGATTTGTAGAAATTTCTACATGGTATTGAAGCTAGATTTGTAGAAATTTGTACATGGTATTAGAGGTAGATTTGTAGAAATTTCTACATGGTATCAAAGGTATATTTGTAGAAATTTCTACATGGTATCACAACTAAAATCACTATAGAAGAGGATAATATGAGTTTGTCTTTTAGAGGAGAAATTGAATTTGCAGTGTCATACTTCAGTGCTAGAAGGATGTCGTTCTACAAATTGAGACTCGAATATGCCCTTTAGGGTAGTTCAAACTATATTTATTGGAAGGACATGATGGAGGTAGTGTTGGAAGACAAGGGGATCAAGAAATTTTTAGACAAAGATATTCCTAAGCGAGTTGATGCTCAAGATCTGGCAGAGTGGAGAAAGTGTGTGGAAAAGGTGAGAAGGATTAACTGAGAAGGATTTAGATATCATATTGTCTCAAAACTCCACGATAAAGAAAATTCATTTGCAATGTGGAAGGCCTTGAAAAACTTGCTTCAAAATAATAGTGACCACAAGAAGATGGCACTGAAGGACAAGCTCAGAAAGATCAAGAGGGAGAAGGGAAACTCAATACTGAAGTATTTGACCAAGTTCACCCAATGTCAAGATGAACTTGGAAGTGTCATCGTTATAGTTTTTGAAGACCATCTGGTGATCCAAGCAATTCCATAACTTCCCAAGAGATCACACAACTACCAGGACTCAGTTAATGGGAGGAAGAAGCTACCATAGTGGGAGCGATTGTGGTCCAACTTAGTGCAAGAAGAGATTTGGCGAACAACATATATGGGACCTCATTCAAATAAGTGGAAGAGGAATTTGCATTAGTTAGCCAAGACAAGAAATAAAAGGGAAAGAAGTTCCAAGATGAGGAGGGCCAAAAGAAGAATGAATTGTTGAACATCAAGCGTTTTCACTGTCATGAGTTCAAGCACTATGCCATGAAATTCTCAGAGAAGAAAGCAAGCAAGAAGGACCCTGTAGTAGAAACAAAATGTGAAGTTCTAGCTTCATAATTCAAACTTGATTTCACTCTCATTGCATGCATGGAAAGCAATGTAATGGGAAGCATGTGGTATCTCGACAATGGTGTCTCATTCCATACGACAGGGAATAAAGATCTCCTCAGTGACTTGGAGGAGAAAGACCTCAAGCAGAACGTAAAGTTTGGAGGTGATGGGAGGTATAGCATGACTTCCATTAGTACAATTACTTTTTGAAGGGATTTTGGCTCCCCTCTTAGACTCATAGATGCAATGTATGTTCCAGGACTAAAGAAGAATCTTGTTTCTGTCACAAGATTGGAAGACCATGGCTACGATGTGATATTTAGAAAGGGGAAGGTTGTCCTTGACACATCACCATGAGACAAGTGAAAATGATCAGTGTGTGAGTTAAGAACTTGTATTCATGTGAGGTACAAGATGCATGAAAAACCTTGAGAAGCAAGGAAAAGTTTAGAGACTTGGTGGTTGAGAGGGAGCATGAATTACATCACAACATGCAACCTCAGATACAACCTCAGAAGCAACCTCAACAAGTTGTGGATCAACCAGAATTAGAGAAGCAGAGAGGAGACTGAGTTGAGACATCCACTCAAATAGGGACCTCCAATAGGGGGAAATTTCAAGCCAAGTGGGAAGAGGGAGCACATGCAGCCATACCTCCAAGTGTGAGGTGGGGTGATATGAAACCATAGTCCCAAGGGTGCAGAAATTTGGGTAGGGTCCATTGAGGAGTTTTTTGTGTCATGGATCATTACCTTGCTATAGGGGCCCATTGTAGTAAGATACTGAGGAGTGCAGAGCAGTGTTGATAGCAGAGCAGGAGGCTCAGTAGAAGAGTCAACAACAAGACAATTTTTCCTGGTAGACAGTTGCAAACACAGTTGATTCAGTTTATTTTGTTTGGATGATTTTTTGGTTGCAGATGTTGTAGTAGCAACAAAAATACTGAAAAGAGTTTCATGCAGAACATTCCAAAGGTACTAGATCAGGATATACTAGAATTCCTTTATTTTTGAGAGGGAGTGGTAAAAATTACAACAAGAAATGTTAAAAAATAACATCAAGAAAAAATCCTAATTAATTTATCCTTGAATTAAATTAGGAATTGAATTGTAATTCTAATTCTCGTAACAACCTGTAATAGTTAACTAAGTTAATTTGACTCAGTTGGCTCATTTAATTCGATTTGGGAGTCTATCTAGAGTCATGTAGAGTGGTTCCTAAATTTCAGGGGCCCATGCTGAGTTGTAATTATCTAATTTAGTTTAACTGAGCTAGATTCTGTTAAACTAGTTCCAACTGATGGAGGAATTAGTGGGAGATTCAGTAGTAGGGTGTAGCCAACACTGCTCAACCAGTAAACTGAAGGTTCACTCATAATTAACTCATGCATGTCAGATCAAAGAAAGAGACAAATGAGATTGGAGTTTAGGGAAAATGTACTATAAGTTGTAAAATCATTTGAATTAAATAGATGGTGCAACAATAAGGAGAAGACCTAAAATAAATCATTTCTTAATTAGAAAACTCACTAATTTTAGTGATTCAAATTGGATTTAAAAGGAGGAATGAAGACACAAGCTTAATCATTGTTTTATTAAGCATGAGCTTGTGAGACCAAACAATGGGAAGCACAAGTTTGTACGTGGAGCTTGTGAGGGCAAGGAAGTAGGAGCTTAAAAGGCTAGGAATTTGGCAAAGTATTGGCCAAAGGCGGTTAGCCAAACAAAAGATAGAAAATACTTGTGTAGGTTGAGTTCAAGGTTGAGCAGAGCATATTGTATTCATCCAAGGCTTTCTTAGGAAGTAGTGAGATATATAGAGATAGTGCATAGGTTTCTCAGGCTTAAGCAAAGCATTGTAATATTCTCATATTTTCTGAATAATGCAATATACAAATAGTAGGGGTTTTTAGCTGTGGCTTTCACCATAAATTTATTGTGTTATGCGTGATTGAATTCTTTCTATTATATGTTTCATGATTTCATCAATCAATTATTGTTTCCACTGATGAGTATAGTAGATTCAAGTCAATTGTTTTAGCATATTACAATCTGCAGTTTGAATCTATAAGGAATTTCTACACACAATCCATTGGATCAAATGGATTAACACTAAGATATGACAATTATCTATATTCAATGGTATATATTCAGTCAATTATTTTATCAACAGAGCTCATGCAAGTGCTATCTAAGAACACAAAGTGCCTCTACTTAATGTCACATTACAAGAAATATTGGCAACGTGGTGAGGATTTCACCGCAACTACCTCAGAGAATGGGAGAAGATCAAAATATAAATGGAAGTCAGATTTTGACTAGAAGGGGAGTACCCCCAGAATTGTTTGAAGTACAGGGTGGAATTTGACCCTTGACAATATTTGTAAGAATATAAGGACAAATGGAACATGGAATTATTTCCAAAGGAGTTGTGAGTACATGGTTTTATACACACCCTTTGGACATCTCCAAAAGCATGGTATGTATAGGAAGAAACAAGGAGACAGACTAGAGATCGAGATTGGTTGACTGATTAGTTTGTCAACAAATTTTCCTTCTTAGATAATGAAGAAAGGTTGACCGAGGCATTGCAAGCTTTCAAGTGAGTTCTACTTAGAACATGCCAACTGATGGAGGGATGCATAGATCAGAGAAGTCTCGAGGATATATATGAGTCTGAATACCATGAGGCCATAGTTTATGGGAAGGTGGACACATAACCTTATGAAGTTGATCTAGAGGAATTAAAACATCTAGCATTCAATGAAACTGAAGGGGAACGAGACATCAAGGATGGACTCGTGATCGATACTCCACACCTACTCCCCTTGAAGTTGTAGAAACATAACATCTGGACTGATGAAAAGCCAAAGTTATCCTCAATTGGAGATTATTGGGATGAGCAGACTATAAAGGAGATTTTCAATCTCTTGAAGGAATATGAATATTGTTTCCCCTCATCTGTTGTAGAACTGAAAGGGATTAAGGGGGATTTAGGGGAGATGAAGATCATACTTAAACCAGATGCAAAGACAGTAAAGCATCAATCATACTGACTGAACCCAA
The DNA here is from genome assembly GCA_000404065.3 of Pinus taeda. Classification (NCBI taxonomy): domain Eukaryota; kingdom Viridiplantae; phylum Streptophyta; class Pinopsida; order Pinales; family Pinaceae; genus Pinus; species Pinus taeda. The sequence goes on along the minus strand of APFE030821139.1, from coordinate 14,921 downwards.
GAGTTAAGGAGAAAGTGAAAAAAGAGATAGATACGATGTTAGCAATAAGGCTTATATTCTTGATTGATGAAGAAGTGTGGGTAAATTCGATAGTTATATAGAATAAGAAGGATGCTACAGAGATAAGGGTTTGTGTGGTCTATCACAGTCTAAACAATTCCTGTGTTCATGATCCTTTTTCGACTTCGTTCAATGATGAATTTTTAGAATTTGTGGCAAGGAATGAAGCCTATTATTTTACAGACAGATTCTCCAGCTATCACCAAGTCAGAATCGCAGAGTAGGATAAGAAGAAAACCACGTTTACCATGGAATAGGGGTCCTATGCATATCATGTTATGCCATTCAGACTCAAGAATGCCACCACGGTGTTCTCAAGGATTGTGATTGCTTCTTTTAGAGATTATATCCACAGGCTCTTAGAATTTTATATAGATGATTGGACAGTCTATAGTTTGTTGAAGAAACACTCCAATTTTCTTAGAATCATGTTTGATCGATGTAGATAGCTGTAAATATCATTAAACTTGAAGAAGTGCATATTTTCAGTCCCCTTTGGCATGCTCTTAGGCCATATAGTATGCAATGAAGGAGTGTGTGTAGACCCTGTTAAGGTTGCAACAATTGTGGAAATGGATCCATCCAAAAGTGTAAAACAACTTAGTTCCACCTTGGGCCACGCATGGTACTACATAAAGTTTATCTTCAACTATTTTATGATTACTGCACCAATGGAGAAGTTGTTAAAGAAAGCTGAACAGTTCATATGGTGAAAAGAATGTGATGTTGCATTTAATATACTGAAATAAAAATTATGAGGTGCACCAATCCTAGTTTAGCCAAACCGGAACAAGCAGTTCCATGTCCACATTGATGCCTCAGGTATTGCTTTGGGAGTGGTTCTATCTCAACTAGGGGAAGGGAACCTCTATCACTCCATTTATTTTTCTAGTAGAAAGTTAACTAAGACATAGAAAAACTATACCATAATTGAGCACGAGCCACTTGTGATGGTATATTCACTCCAAAAGTTTTGATGTTACCTGTTGGGAGGTTCGTTCAAGTTTTTCACTGATAATTCTTCTTTGAAGTATTTAGTGAACAAACTTGTACTTGAAGGTATAATTTATAGATGTATTTTTTTATTCCAAGAATTCACATTTGAAGTAATTGTTAGGCCTAGCCGATTGAATGTGGGGTCCGAGCACCTCTCATGATTAGAGTCAGGTGAAAGTGGAGGATCCTTTAATGGTCAACTATCAGACACTGATCTATTTTGAATTTAAGTGGCACTAGAATACCTGGAGGATATAACAACACTTATAGCTACAAGTAAATGTCCAGAGGAATACACAACAACACAACATAGGCATATGGTCATCGGGGCTGAAGATTATCAATTGATTGTAGGACAAATTTACAAATTGGGCCTTGATCAAGTGTTGCACATATGTGTTGTCAACCATGAGGGACAAGATGTATTATGTGAGTATAATTTAGGGGTTGCAGGAGGACATGTTGGAAAAAGGGCCACCACAAGGAAAGTGCTGTAGTCAAGTCTATGGTGGCCCATGGTTTTCAAGGATACGAAAGAATATGCTAGAAGCTATGATGTTTTCCAAAGGGTCGAAAGATCATCACAATGAGATGAACTTCGCTTGAAACTAGTATGCTCACTACGAGAAATGGGTAGTCGACTTTATAGGACCTATCAATCTGCTGGCACACCACTCCCATGCCAGATATATCATCACCGCCACAGAGTACCTTACCTGATGGGTGGAGGCTGCACTAGTTAAGGACTATATTGCGGATACAACCACTAGATTTATCTTTGAGAACATCATCTCAAGATTTGGGTGCTCCTGAAGCCTCACTAGTGATCATGGGACCCATTTCATAAATGAAACAATTTCCTCATTACTTCAAAATTTCATGATACAACACCATTGGAGCAACCTGTATCACCCTCAAGCAAATGGCATGGTGGAAGCTTTCAATAAGATCTTAGAAAAGGAGCTAACCAAGATATTCTTAACCAACATGGACGATCAGAATGAGTAGGTGTCAGTGCTTTTGTGGACCTCTCGCACAATTGTTAAATGCTTACACAAGAATACTTGTTGGGATATGGTCCCCTAGGGTCAATTTTGGGGCAAAAGCCCAAGTTTTGGGGCAAAAAGCCCCAATTTTGTTGTAAAGAATAAAAATTCTCTGCAAGATGTGGTCGCAGAGCGTGTGGATAGTAAAGTGTCATAAATGGTTTTACCCTTATGTTATGTAAGTTGTGTTGGCTTTAGTAGATCTACCCATGGTCCGCGGACCATGGGATTGTATAAAAAGGAAAGTCTTAGAGAGTCAAAGGCATAATAATAGTAGAGATCAATGAATATGTAATGGGTCATTAGAAGTAAGAGTGAAGAAGTCTTAGAGTAGAAGAGAGGCTCTGTAGCTGTGTGCACAGAGGCCTAGAGTAGATTCTGCAATTAAGTGCGTAGACCCCTGCAGCTGTGTGTGCAGAGGCCTAGAGTAGAGTCCACAGTTGAGTGCGTGGAATGCTGTAGCTATGTGCGCAGGGAAGTCTTGAGTTTGTAAGAAGAACTGAAGCATAAATAAAGAGAGTATTCCAAAAATTCCTGTGTTTTGTCTATTTATTTCTGTTATGAATGAATGTGTTATTATGTTATGATGAATGATGGTTTTATGAATTAATATTGTATTGTTGCGTGATTTTACATGATTTATATTGTCATATGAATGCAAGTAATAATAATTGTTTATGCAAAGCATATCCTATTGCATGTTAAAGTTATCAAACACTTAAGCCGATTTGGGTAAATAAGGAATTAGGAGTAATCACAGAGGCACGTAAGTGGTTGATTCACCTATTGAGGGCCTGTGAAAGACAGTGATGAATGATCGCGTAGGTATAGAATCTGATTAAGGGAACTTATATCAATAAGCTCTAAGGGCTTATTGATTTGCACAAAGGCAGGGTTAGGGCATAAAACAACACCACGCTCATCTTTGGGTGTGGAAACTTGGTTCCATCATCCCCCCATACTGCTTTGGGTGAGAATTTAGTCCACACTCCTCGGGTTGATGCCAAAAGGGCCAATAGTGTAGGGATTTGTTTGGCAAACTTAACTCTGAATGTGGGTGAGGACCCACTAAGCCAACAAATGGTTCTGTTGCTGGGACCAAGATCTGCATAAAGAGATGTGTGATGCTACATCACTGGAATCCAACAAAGAAAGAAATTGAGGAGTAGTTGGATACAAAGATCCACGAATTCGCGGTGCAAGAAAACATGAATCCTCAATTGAAGAAAGAAAAATGGTTGCAGATGTATCTATACACAGAGATACATGAAATTTTCTTCTGTTCATTCCCGATCAAGCTATATGAGTGGATTGCTAAATTAGCAAATGGCCATGGAAGGTGGAGGGTCGACGGTCCAATAGTGTGGACCTTGAAGCTAGTGGGAATATTGGAACCCTCTAAAGATAAGATCGCACGTGTTGTCGATCACTGGCTTGATCATGTCATCAGAGGGTTCGTGACAGAATTCACGGTCGATACCTCGGTCAAGTACAATGAAGCAGAGTGATGCTTCTTCAAAGGAATGCGAGGTAAGTATTTAAGATCTTTGTATACTTGGATTAACATGGTCTTGTGTGAAAAGCATTTATGAAATTACTTTGATGTTTGGAGCTATGCGAAGTGGAAATTTATTTAGGGATAAAGGGAGAACATGCCCTGAATATAGCTCGTTGATTGAGCCTCCTCTGAGCGACGACAAAGGAGCAGCATAGGCTTTGCAATAGAGTGGTGTCCAATTAATAAGGCAAGGGTTTCCATGAATACCCCATCCACCCACACCACCTCCATAGCATACACCTTTGCGCACACCACCACCATTTAATATGGCAAATGCAGTGAAGTTGCCCGTTTTCAAGGGCTTGTGAAATGAGGACCCATACCAGTTTTGGTTCGTTATGAAGGCCATGTGGACAACCCAAAACATTACAGAAGATTACATGAAGAAAGAAACGTTGGTTACTACTTTACAATATCGCGCACTAATGTGGTACATTAAGTATTGCACTGATAACCTGACGACTATGTTGGCAGACATTCAGACTGTGCTAAATAAGGAATTTAGTAGGCCCAAGTCTATAGCACAATAAATCATTGGATTCAAGGAAATCATGATGAAGCCTAGCGAAACACCATGGGAGCTAGATCAGTAATTGAAATGCAAGACCAACAAAGCTAACATGAATCTTACGGATGGACAACACCGCGAATGGTTTTTGGGTTCGCTCTTTCCTCACCTAAGGTTTGCTTTATCGCAACAAAAGATTGGGACCCAGGTGGAAGACCTCGAGATTGCATGAGACACTGACTCAAGATACTGCTTTGCGAGATTAGCTGATTCACACAGAGTTGCAGAACCATTTCCTAGAGTTCCAAAGTCTAAAGAAAGATAGAGCGGTTCGGGGAGAGGTGTGCAAAGAAGGTTGGTGCATGAAGTATAAGAGACAGGGGTATGATAAGGACCATTGCCCTGTCTTCATTAATTATGTGGCGAGAGGAGGGCCAATTCCCTTGAGGTTGGAGGCTCAAGCAGGGCCAAGTACAGGGCCCACGCTGTGGTGTGCCATCTTTCAGGTAGCTAGAAAACATGTGACATAAAATTGTCACTTGTTGCAGAAATTTATACAGACACTACATTAACCTTTCTAAACTTTCGCAAATCAGTGGGTCACGATGAGCACAACTGTCGTAGCTATGATTTAATAATGGAGAGAATGGCTGCATATCAGGTGCAGAATATAACTCGACCTCCAGATCAAGGCACTGTGGGAGTGCGAGGAGGATATTAGGGTTGTGAATGAGGCCGAGGCGGAGGAGGACCTGCGAGAGGTTAGGGACAAGTAATTTGCTACAATTGTGGAGTGCCAGGAAACTATGCTTAGGAGTGTACAAACTCGACATGCTTATCGTGATGATAGTACACTTAGCTTGATGATGTGACAAAATACTGCCCTGTACTAATAGCTAAGATGTGGGAAAAGGGGATGCAACCTCAATAGCCTACCCAAAACCTGCAGATGAATATTGTGTTGCGAAGTGGAATGATGACTCGTGAGGATAAGGGAAAGCAACCTAAAGAGAGTGAATGGGTATGTAAGGCTCTAGAAAAATAAGTTGGGTTTGATTTGGAGCGTGCAAAAGAAACTTTCATTGAAGTGAAGAAAAGCTTCGCTGAAGCCTCTACCTTAGGAAGCCAGGATAAGCTATCTGAAGAAATGGACCCCTCCATGCTTACCACGTTCTTGGAGACATGTATGAAGATGCTTCATGATAGAAAGGCCATGAAAGGATTACAAGAGTTGTTAAATAAGTGTGCCAGAAAAGAAAATGCTCTTGAAGGACCTTGCAGGGTCAGAAAAATTAGTAAGCATAAGGCAAGAACAGGGCGTGAGATGAGACTCACCACACAAATAGGAGAATATTAAATGGACCAAGTTATTCTTGACCTTGGGTTAGATGTGAATTTTTTTCCTAAATAAACATGGGAGAGGATAGGGATACCTGCTTTGTAGTGGTAACTGATTCAATTGAGGATGGTGAGTCAGTAAAATCTTATCCCCATGGGAAGATTGTAGGGTGTGATAGTAGATATTGAAGGTGCGAGCGCGTTGGATGATTTCAAAGTGATAGAGATTATCGATGACAACAATCCCTATCCTGTTCTCCTTGGGATCGACCAGGCTATTGACATGAATGGGGTGATCAATTTGAAGATGCAGATGATTTCATTTTAGAGGAAATCGCTCTGCGTAGTAGTACCTTTGGACCATGCAGAAGGACAATGCTATACTGAGTCAGTTTGTGATTACAAAAGTGACAAAAATTTGGACAAGATCTACAAAATAATAGCGTAAGAACAAGATTGAGTTAATATAATAGCAGATAGAGGCATTACATAGGACCATGAAAGCTCATGTACATCAGATTCAGATGAGGAGTTGGAACACTGGCAGAATAGGTTGCATGAAGTATCTATGTTGTGTTGTAACATGATGAATAAATAGTTGTAATGTGTATCATTAGAGGTAAGGATTTTTCCTTATTATGATGGTCTAACTGACATAGATAAATTTTTGGATCCATTTGAAATGGAAGTTCCTGTGAAGCATCACTTCCAAGCACTCAATTTGGCGTTCTGCACTATGCCCGAAAGATGGTGGGTTACACATAAATATAATTTTTATTGATGGCACAAATATAGAAGAATGATGAGGGTGGGGTTTGGTCATGCAAATATGTGATTGATAGAGAAATATGATGGGAGGAGTGATCCACATGATCGCTTAGAAAAATGGACTGATTCTTATGGAGCCAAGACGCAACCGGAGTGGGTGCATTTGTTCTGTCAGACTTTGGATGTAATACCAATGAATTGGTACCTAGAAACAAAGCTTCACCATGGCATAGACGAATGGGATATTTTGAGACAAGGATTCCTAATGAAATTCAACTTTGAAGATGGATTCAAGTGCATCGATGAAACATTGTAGAAGTTCAAGGCAACGATCTTTCGAATACTGCAGGATCCCTTGGGTTTGATTCAACCAGATTGGACCACCTAGTTGCACCATGCTTTGGAGTGCTATAATGTGACTGCTGAAGAAGAAGAGGAGGATCCAAGGAACATTAATATCCTAGAGATAGAAGGTTACTGCAAAGTTGAGGGACAACAGATAGAGAATCCAAATATCGTCGTGCCATTGAAAACTAGACAAGTAAACATTGGAACAGAGGTGGAGCCGAAGTTTGCAAAGAGAATATACTATTGGGATGATGCTATGGCGGATAAGGTCGTTGTGTTGCTCCATGAATATCTAGATTTGTTCCCCACAAAGTTTTCAGACTTAAAGGGCATCATAGGAAATTTAGGAGTGATGAAAATAACATTGAAACCAAACACAAAGCATGTTAAGAAGAGGCCATATTGCCTTAATCCTAAGTACAAGGAAACGGTCCGCTTGGAGTTGGACAAAATGTTGGCAGTAGGTATTATCGAACCAGTAGAGGAATCCGATTGGGTGAGTCCAATGGTAGTCCAGGAAAAGAAGTAGAAGGACGAGATAAGAATTTGTGTAGATCTCAAGAAACTGAATAATGCTTGCATTCATGATCCTTCCCCAACTCCATTCACAGATGAAGTACTGGATAATGTTGGCAGGAAGGAGGCCTATTTGTTTACTAATGGGTTCTATGGATACCATGAAATAAAGATCGTGCTATAAGATAGGAGAAATATGACCTTCAGATTGAGTGGGGTTGCTTTTAGTATACGATTATGCCTTTTGGGCTCAAAAATGCGTCGGCGATCTTCTTGCGCGTAGTCATTGTGATATTCAAGGAGTTCATTCACAAATTTTTGGAGGTATACTTTGATGATAGGACAGTGTTTGGACTAGTAAAATTCCATGTAGCTAGTTTGTGCTTGATGTTGGATACATGACAGAGGTATCAGATTGTGCTAAATTTGAAGAAGTGCTTATTTTATGTCCCTTTCAGAATCTTTCTGGGTCATGTGGTTTGTAGAAAAGGATTAATGGTGGACCCTACTAAGATCGTGGTCATAATTAATTTGGAGGTGCCAAGGAGTGTTAAATAGTTGTGCGTAACATTGGGTCATGCCAGATATTATCGAAAGTTCATCAAGAGTTATGCTCAAATTATCGTGCCGATGAAAAAGTCGTTGAAGAAGGATGATACATTATGTTGGAATGAAGAATGTCAATGGATCCTAGATGTGTTAAAGGAGAAGATGGCCACCACGTTGATCCTAGTCTTCTCGGATTGGAAGAAGGAATTTCATATGCATGTAGATTTGTCATGCATTGTGTTGGGGGCAGTAGTTATGCAGGCTGGTGAAGAAGAATTGGATCACCCTATAGCATTTGCGAGCAGGAAGCTGTATAAGGGTAAAAATAATTACTTGACGATAAAGCATGAAGGGTTGGATATGGTGTTCGTGCTCCATAAATTTAGACATTACTTGCGAGGTGGACAATTTAAGATGTATACAGACCATTCCACATTAAAGTACCTAGTCAACAAGCTTGTGTTGGGGGGGGGGATATGTAGATGGCTGTTGTTGTTTCAGGAGTATGATTTCGAAGTAATTGTGAAGCTAGGGAGATTGAACATAGGACTAGATCATCTGTCGCGCATTGAAATAGGAGAGGAGCCTACCAATTTAGAGGAAGGGTTTCCTGATGTGCAGCTCTTTGCGATGCGCATAGTAGACAATCATTTTGCAGACATTATCCATTTCCTCACCACAGGAATGGCTCCAGAAGGATACACTAGTCAACATAAGAAGGAATGGTGGTGCACACACAAATTTTTCTGTTATTGTAGGTCACTTGTATAAGATGGGATCAAATGAGATACTGTGATGCTATGTGCACAATTTTGAATGAAGCAGTATCCTAGCCGAAGCCCATGGAGGGGCTGCGGGGGGCCATTATGTAGGAAAAGTAACAACGGAGAAGATTTTATGTGCTGGGTTGTGGTGCCCAACATTGCATAAGGATTCCAAAGCATATTGTAGGGCATGTGATGCATGTCAGAGAATCAACATGCCGTTATGAATGGATGAGCTGCCTTTGAATCCACAGGTACCATTGCAGCCATTTGAGAAGTGGGAAATTGATTTTGTAGAACTAATTCAATCTCCAGGAAAGAAGACGGGTGTGCAGTATCATCAACACAACTGAGTATTTGACCAGGTGGGCGGAGGCTTAGCCTATAAAGGACTGTATCGAGGCAACAACAGTGAAATTTCTGTTTGCGTATAAGTTGATCAGTTTTGGTTGACTGATGATTTTAGTGAGTGATTGTGGTATGCACTTCCTTAATGAAATGATTAGAACACTGACATAAGAATTCCGAATTTATCATGAGAAGAGTACACCATATCACCCTTAGGCCAACGGGATGGTTGAAGCATTTAATGAGATATTGGAGAATGTGTTGACAAAGGTTTGCAATGCGCAAAGGAATGATTGGAACATGCGGTTACTAGCTGTGTTATGGGCATATAGAACTACTTTTAAGAAGCTTACTAGTCAGACAAAATTTAGGTTGGTCTATAGCATAGAGGCTGTGATGCCTATGGAGTATATCATGCCTAGTCTATGCATAAGGAATTCACAGGCATGGTGGACTGCAGAGCCTTAGAAGAGAGGCTCGCATAGCTGAAAGAGCTTAAGGAAGACATGTTTATGGCTAGATTCCATCAACGGGTTCAGAAGGAACCTAAAAAGGCATGGCACGATCGACACATCAAACTACGCACCTTGAAGGTAAATGATTTAGTTTTATTATATAACAACACGTTTGATAAATTTCTTGGAAAATTTCAGATGCATTGGTTGGGGCCATATGTGATTGAAGAGATTATCGATGGTGGAGCAGTTCAACTTGTGAAATTAAATGGAGATCCATTTCCAGGAAAGGTAAATGGCATCTAATTGAAGCCATACACCAGGGATCCGAACCAATGACTACATGATGGTAGCATAGTCTTAACACTCCAAAAAGTTGTAAGGAGGCACAAGACTATAAACCACACTGCCTGGGTTGTAGAGTTGCGCGATCAGACATTTGCACGAAACAAGAGGATGTCACAATACCAAAAGAAGCATGTAGGGATTTGTGCTATAGGGGTGGAGATTGTTCAATGAAACTAGAAAAGTGATCGTTACCATCATTGTTCATGATTTGACTGCTAGGAGACGCTTAAGTGGAGCAGGAGGCTGAAATTTAAGGCATTTAAGGATGAAATCAAGAGTGAAATCTTTGTAAATCTGTTGCCAATCTCGCATTTATGCATAGATTTTAGGGGGAATGGTGGAATTTGAATTTGAATTCACCTATAAATTAAAGGTGGTCATCCAAAGAGAAACACTTTGCATTCTGAGAATTCCCGAGTTGTGCTATCTGTTGCGAATGAACTGTGAGTTCTTTGAGGATTTTCTTGCAAGCCTTGTTTTTGTTCAATATTCTGAGTTAGACAAGAAGATGATCTGCAACAGCATGCTAGGACCAGGTCCCATAGAAACAGTAAGCAGTGGAGAGATTGTTGCCTCTGAGCGAGTAGCCCTTGAGATTGTGAGTATGGAGGTTCTAGCAACAGTGCCTACGATGCCAAGGTCACCTAGGCCAAAGCCTACACTAACAAGAGGGGTCCCCAGGCTGTAGAAGGATAAGTAGAAGAAGCTAATGATGGTGTGTGAGTTACTGAGGAAACTTGCGGCTACCTAGGTGTAGCGAAAATAAAAGCCGAGTGTGAAGGTGGTAGATCTAGAAGCAGAGGAGAGCATGGAAGACATAGATATTGAAGGAATATACCCTATTTCAAAGTTGTCAGAGTATATCCCTCCATGAAAGGGCAAGGTGAAGGTCCCGAAGGACCTCGATGCTAGAAAATTCTCCCTCAACACTCCCTTGTTACTGGAGAGTATTACCTTTGAAGGTCTGCGCTTTGTGCGGGTCCCGGATTTGAAGCTTGAAGACTGGGATTTGGCAGACCATGTGCGGTTCCCACACCTTTCTATTGACACCTTCATGCAGAGGGTTTTATATAAAGAATCTGGTGTCACCGCATTGTAGCCAGTGGAATGGATTCACGAAGTCAACAAGTCAGGGTTGTTGAACTTGTTATGGGTGTCACACTATCATCGATCAAACATCAACCTAATTTTCATTAAGAATTTGCTTTTGTTATCACTCAGGTTGTTCCCTGCTTCCTGAAGGGAATACGACTGAGGTAACCACTGACCAATCTTGTAGTTACAGGTCCTAGCCTACCTGCAACTAGAGAGGGCTCTCTCTTTATAGTTTAGCTTTGTTTGATGAGTGTTTAGACTAGTTATGATGCACTATTTGTTTGAACTTGGTGGGTTGGTGAATTCCTTTAGAACTGAAGTATAGATTTACAGGACAGTTTGTTCCATTGGGCAATGGAGTTGAGATATTTGTGCTTTTGAAAGTGGACCTGTGAAGACAGGGTGTTGGTGCAGAGCAAGTTAGGCATGTGTGAAACAATTTATCAGAGTTGTTGGTGAAATTGGTGATTTAGTGAGTGAAAGGCAGTTAAGAATATTTCACTATGCTAATGAAGAAACATGAAAGTATTGCTTAAGAGTAGTTAAGAATTCTTAAACAGTATTCACCATGTTAGGATAAGTTTAGACATGAGCAATTAAGAATTCATATCTATGGCTAATCCAGCAGAAAACATATTTAGAAGCAGAGATTGAGCATAGGGTGTTTGAAACAAATCCTAGGCTATTCTTTTTCTCTACTTACTGAGATTATGAAAACACAGGAGTTATGGAATAAACAAGAAGCACATACACAGTTAAGAGAAACTTATTGATTCAGCAAATGACACATGAATTCTGCAACAAAACAGAGCTTTACATATCCATCTTCAGACAACGTTGGAACCAGCAATCTCCATCAGCAATTTTTATTATAAAAAAGTCTTCAGTATACAACAGAGCTCTTCAGGAAGAATTGTATTACAACCGACCCTCAATGCATTATCTGAGGGGATATATATACAAAACTAGGGTACAAAATATCTTAGTGGAGAGTTATGGTGCAATAAATTGCACCACCAACTCTCTTACAAAAAGTAAATGACAACATAAATATAACTTTAAATGCTGAGATAGCCGACATTCTTCTGTCAGAAAGATTTGACTTTATGGCTCTGGAAAGTAAGTTGTAGCAATGCTTTTAACGCTGCCTTAACTTTAGCCTGCTATTTGGGTGTATTGCTGAGTCATCTGTATGCTGCTTGCTATACCTGTATGCTGATCTACCTGCTGACTTGTCTCCTGACCTGTAAGCTGATCTGTCTCCAAAAAAGGCAAAAAACAAAGTGGAATTATCTAGGCAAAATCTCCAACATTGCTTGCCACCAATCAGCTGGGGGTAGCTGATGCCTCCTCATTTTAACCACTGTCTCATCTTCCTTTGTATGTCTATAACAGTTAGGAGGGACTTCAAACAGATGATTTATTTCGTGTTCAATAAAGAACAAATTCTCCAACTTGTCATAGAGGGATTGCCCAGAGGGAGGCCCTGCTTCTTCTGTGGAGCTGCTGGATGCTGTGATCTGGTTTTCAACATAATTGTTGATCCTTGTCATATACTGATTATATGATAGCAGCTGTCCTGTACCAGTCACTAAGCTTGGCAGTCCTTTGTCCTGTAAAATAGCCATTTTAGCTCTGAATTCATCTATCTTAACCTTCATTTCCTGACATTTCCTCTCCAATGTCTGAGTGAAATTCATTAATGTCAGTACCTTCTTGGCTGTGAGGATTGTATCTGTTCTGCTGGCTATTTGTAGAGCAGCCAATTCTTCCCTAGTGTGGTTATTGAGAAAGTGAATCATTTTGGTGGCCTGCTCAGGCATTATTCCTAGGGCTGTCCTGGCTCTCTGAATCTCTACATGAGCTATTTCTATCAGCTCCACCTGTTCAAAAATTGCTTGAATGGACCTCCATTGGTCCTGCATAGATTAGCCAATATTTGCCCAAATAATCTTTTTTATTTCTGCTAGGGTATTGCCTAGCATCAACTCTTTTTCTAGAGTTTTTACTTTGGCCTCCAAGGACTTTATTTCTCTTTGTTTTTCTGCCACAGTCATCTTTGACTTGTCATAACTGGCCTCCAGCTTGGCCAGTTTTTCTTTGGTAATATTTATTTCTGTGACTTGATTTTCCAGCTCTTTAACAGCCTTCATTAATTCTTCCATGCCCAGGCTGGATTCTACTACTGTTGTGGCTTCTACTGTTGCTCTAGTTGCTGATGTGGCTGTGGTAGGTGCTGGAGCAATAGGAGGGGCTACTGTTACTTGTGCTGGATGGGCAGATTGAAGGTTTGTTGAGGTTTGAGGTGGCTGGGAGGCAGATTCCCCTTGCTTGTCCTGTATGGCTTTTTCTAACTCTGCCTCCATCTGCAGTATCCTTTGGTTCATGACTAGGAGCAGCTCCATAGCATTGTCCACCTGTTTTTCTTGTGCAAGCTCTGCTGTGTCAGGATGGATGCTAGGAGGCAATTTTGCCTGTTTCCTCAATGCAGTTATATCATCCTCCTTTTTCTTCATAAGGGCTCTAACACCCTTTGGATCTTTTGGGTCATGCCCCAAATCAATAATTATATCCTCCAAAGTCTTTATTCTGTTATCTTAGGCGGAGGAGGACAGCCTTTCCAAATCAAGCTGTCTGTTTGTGTTTTTCAGGCATTCCTTTAGCTGATGCGCCAGAATTGCCCTATTAGCAAGTGTTGCATACACCATCTCCCCAGTTTGCTTGTGCAGCTCAATTTGATCCATGGGGTGTATGTCTTTAGCAAAGACCTCTAGATTAGTCTTGTAATAATCTGCTGTGGTCTTTGGGGGGACTTTGGGCTTTAGATGAGTGAAGATCATCTTTTCTTCCTTGAGATCAAAGGCAGCCATTAATCTTTGCTTTTTGGTTGGGGTTGTGTTCAGGAATTGCTCATAGAGCTGCACTCTTAGCAACTCATTTTGTGCCTTGATCTCCTTGAAGCCCTCTTTAACTGTGGCTGGCTTCTTGCCCTGCTGTCTGGAGTAGGACACCTCCATGGTATGCTGTTGAGCCTGTTCTAGCTGAAATGAGCTAGTGGTAGTCTGTTGGCTCATCTGTCTTTCCTTGCTTTGGCTTTCTGCCAGCTCTTCACTTATGTCTCCTTCAGCTTCAGGGTCTACCCTCGGCCTCTTGGCCTTTGCTTGTTGTGATGACGCTGTGGGAGGTGTGATTTCTTCTCTGTCTCTCTTCTTCCCTCTCTCATCATTTAGAGGGGCCTGCAAAACTGGGTTTTGAGTTTGTTCAGTTTGCAGGGGAGGGGCCTGTCCTGATGGCTGGTATTTTGAAGTACTAGGCTGCCCTACTTCTGTCTCCTGTTGTTCCTCCATCTTCTCCTTTCCTTTTGTGGTGGTTGTTGTTGCTGGAGCCTGTTGGATGTCCTGTGTTGTTGGGGAAATAGAGCTACCTTCTCCTGCTTGGACTGGTTGCTTGAAGACCTGTTGACAAGAGTCCAAGTCAAGAGTTTTTTCCAAGTCCTTTACATTTTGCTCCATTATTTCTCCCTGAGTCAGGTACCCATTCATCTTGATTAGCAAAATGTTGTACTTGAGGGAGTGGGGCATGTTTATAGGCTAGCAGCCTATATTTAACCCTCCTCGCACTGATGAAACCTTCAGGGTCATAAGGGACCCACCAAAAGCTTCTCTTAAGTTTGAGTTGTTGTCCTAGTATTTGATCAGCTTCTTGCCAACCATCTTTTTTGTTCATTGTAAATGGGCCTAAGTGATCCCTGAACTTTAGGTTGGCCTTCTTCTTGGCACTGTGAAAGTGTGTTAGGTCGGAGTTTATAAGCTGTCTATAATACTCCAGGGAAAATAGCCTCATAGGGACATACTTTGGGAGCCTGTAGGGGCAGAGCTCACAGCCATAAATTCTGATGACAGTGTGGTTTTGGTACAAGTACCAATCACCAATCTTGTAGCTTCTGGATAGCTGCAAGATCTTCTGCATATCCTTGGACAATCTGATAGGAGGTGTCCTCTTCAAGAGGCATGTAACTGGATATACAAACTGATCAATCAATTCGCAGTAAGAGTAAGGGGAATTCTATACTTGATGGAAGACTGAAGACCAGAAGATCACAGAACTTCTCTCACCCTGTGAGTCTAGCTTCTTGATTGAGCACTAGAAGCTATCTGTCTGGTAGTACAAGAATAAGTGATAGATGTATGAGGAATATCTGAATATTGCCTCCCTGTCCAGCCT
>APFE030821127.1:73583-83709 GCA_000404065.3 Pinus taeda | reverse complement strand
CAAAGAGAAACACACCATCAATACATGTAACCACAGGAATCCCAAAAAGGACTACAAAACCCTGGTCTTTCTTCCTTTTCCAAAATGCAGAGATACAATGAGTAATACAATACAAGCTTTCTCCCTCAAGAGTCCAACCATGAAAATGACTAAGAAAGTACATAATATAGGAAAGTTAACATCTTTCCTTGCCTCTAGGGGTCGAGCTCACTATCCTAGGAGCTGTTTCAACCAATTCCAAACTGAGCACTAAAATCTAGGCAGTCAAAACAACTTGCCTCTATAAGCTAGGAAACCAATTCATTCATTAAATTTTGCCTATCTCATGAATGAATATTCTAGAAGAGATAAATAAGTGTCAAAATATCATAAAATTACATCATTTACATCAAGGAGGATCAAAATTCACTCCAAAAAGTCAAACCTAGTCAAAACTGCATTTTGCTGAGCCGTAGGTACAATTTCTGTGAAAATTGCCCAAGGGGTCGCGCACTGATTCTGAAGGGGTCGCGCACCTTTGGAGCAGCTTTTGAGGCACTTCCAGGTGTCCAAATGAGGCAACAGTGGGATTTTGGGAAAGTTCTGGATGTCTACTTTCCAACCCATGTGGAATTTCTGGATTTCATGTCCATTTGCCCCTCCAAAATTACAATCTCCCAAGACTGCTTCCTGTGTGTCAAAAAGGTGGCAGAAAGTCATTTTTTGCTTGTTTTCTGACCTTCTTGAGGCTCAAAACTTGGTGAAATTTCTTGATCTTCACTGAGCAAGTGTATTTTTTCATGACAAATCCAAAAATGCAAACTTTTCCTAAAATGGACCTCGCAATCGAAAGGGTCGCGCACCGTGCGCGACCCTTTGGTGAAGAAAACCTGTTTTTTGACCAAAAAATTCACAAATGACCAAAAATGATCAATTTTTTTTGAAATTTGTGCTGGGGTTGAGTCATTTAGCACCATGCTCCTTCAAGGAAGCCTCAGCCAGGATATGGAGGGGATCAGGCCTTTTTCTTCGTTTGAGTGCCTTGGACAACCGTCCTTGGAGCACCTTCATTCTTTCCTTGCATACATGCATTCGGGCCCAATAGTGGTTCTTCATATTCCGGAGCAGGTCCTTATCTCTGTTGGCCTTGGCCAGCAACCTCTCCAAATGAGCATTGACCCGAATAAGCATAGATTCTTGATCTATGGGTGTCAAATCACCGGGTCTCCTACGAGCCAATTCCCGGTCTTCACGAATCTTCCGCTGCTCACAAAGCTCGTGCTCATCCTCCAAATGTTTGTTGCGCTGCTCTAAATAGTTAGTTATCTATTTTTCCATCTGCAATTTCTTGTGCAGTGACTCATTCTTGGTCCTTTGCTCTCGGATGATCTCTTTGAGCTTTGAGGCAGGGGAGCTATCCTCAATATCAATGATGTCAATATCTGGATCACATGACAATCCTTGCTCAATCCTGGGCTACTTGCCCCTCTCTGATACCTGTGCTGCTGTCGAAAACGAGGCCCCTTCCACCTGGTGTGGAGATAACACTCGCGGTGCTGACAAATAAGGCGAGACCCCTTCCACCTGCTGTGGAGAAAATACTCGCCAAGCTGATGCAAATAAGGCCATGTGGCCTCTCTGATATGTGACCAATGGAGAAGAGCTGACATGTCTAACGTCTGGGATATCATGCTGCTGTGAAGGTCCTCCCTCCTCATGAACAACCTCCGGGGGTGATGGTGTCCCTGTGAAGAAGTTTCGGGAGATGAAATCCTCCCATGGGATACCCTGCTGGGCCAACTAATGCATGACCACAATCTTGATCAAAGCATAATGGTAAATGCTCCTATGTTGCTATGCTGGACTCTTTCTCTGCACCAATGGCACCATCTTCTCAATATTCCGACAAATAAAAAAGGGTATGTTCATCATCCGTACCCGTGTGAAATGCATCAACAAGCGAATATGGTACAAAAACCAACGTGAAAATCTACCCTCACAGGTGAAATAGCGCATGATGAGCCTCATCAAGGGAACATACTCATCCTTCAAAAATCTGAAAGGAAATATACCAGTCATGTACCTCATATATTCAGGTTTAATGTAAGGTTCATACTGAAATCTGTCCAATAGTTTGCACTTGTTCCACTCTTCTCCAACATTAGGTATCCCCGTTGCTTGAGAAACCATCTCAGGTGTCAATGTAAAATCCACCCCTGCAAGATTTACATGCCCGTCATGCAAATGCAAAACAAACAAGCGGACCAATTCCCTGTGATGCTGAATTTGAGAAATCCTCTCGCAAAATTCATAACATGATAGGTAGCGGAAACATGTGACTGCAAGTGGACAAGCCTGCAAATAGGTCAAAGTGGCGGGCTCCTCTCTCACATGGTGACCACCCTTACCACCCCTCCTCCTTTGTACCTCAACCTCTGAAGCTGACTCATGGTCATCACTTTGCTCATAGTCGGTTTCGGTTTCTGACATGGTTTCAGGAGCAAAGTGGCTGAAATGTACTGCTGCTTCTGCTTTAAAATATGCTGTTTTAACTGTTTTGAAATGCTGTTTCAAGGGGAAAAGTAGCACAAGGGAAATGTTAGGGAAGGGAGACTTGGAAGGGAAATTGGGAAAGATATATGAAACAGGGAGTTTAGGGGAAGAATTATGACATATACATCATCATACAATTTCATTTGCAAGGATGTTATGGGAGGTAGGGTTTAGGGTTTGATTTTTGATTTCTTAATATTTTTGGTAGGGAAATTAAATAACAGTGATAAGGGAGCAAGAAATGGGAGGTGGGAAAATGTAGGAACAATAGGAATGAAAACGAATACCTTAAAACAGCAAAACAAACCCTACAAACTTTGATATTTTCAAGAAAAAGCACATGGAGTCTTTACTTGCAAGTGAAGGCTTTTAAAATATTATCATGATCTTCTTCAAGCTTTAGCAAACCATAATTTATATGATTGAAGGTCTACCTGACCAGCTTGAACAATTTGGGGTCTTCTTGAAGTTTATAATCAATTGCTGTAGGTGAGCTCCTGAAAGGTTGCGTGTAGGACTGAAGGGTCGCGCACACCCAAGAGGTCGCGCCCTTGTTTTTTTTGCAACTGTTGGGACCCCTTGGACGGGTCGCGCCCACCCAACAGGTCGCGCACAGCTGTGGAGAGGTCGCGCACAGATCCTCTCTGCAATTCCGCCCAAATGCTCTTGAAAACGATTTGCTCTATTGCTTGAAGGCACAATGAAGCTTAATGGAGGGAGAGAGAGACTTTATAGCCTTGTTTTGAATTTATTTCATGTCAAAACCCTCTTTCTAATGTTTTTCATGACACTTTTTAAACTTTGAATGTTGCTGACTTTTTGGTTTCCTTTTGTCCTGAGATTTGTTGAATTGATGTTTTTCCTTGATAATTTTTTCAGGGATAGCTTCTGAAGAGTCTTGGAAAAGGGGACCAGGGCTCCATGCTGACTTTCGAAGAATTTTTGAATTTTTACAATTTTTACAAAATTTTAAGAAATGACCTTGGCTTTAAAAACATGGTTTTTAAATCCAAGGTAAAAATTAACTGTACAAGATGAAATATTTTGAAGAAATACTTTGATAGTTCATCCCTCTGGCCTGCTGGGCATTTATTGACTTTTAAAGAGATGACCTCAAAGATAAATTGGACCTAAACCCTAGACCTAGGACTTTTGACCTTAAGACAAAACAAGCAACTTTTGAAAGAGTTTGTTGACTGAAACAACTTGATCCAGCAGTGCCAAGAGGGGAATAAAGACACCAGCTCCTCCATCAGGGTTATGGCATGCCTAATGGAATGCAATGAGATGACACTGATGAGACACCTACTTATGCAAATGCAAAGAGTTTTGATCACTGATGGAGGGCTACTAGACCGACTCTAACAGAATCTATGCCATAAAAGCATCTCTAAAGCAAAAAATCATTAAAAATTTAAATTTGTAAAAATGAGCTGTAAAGATCTAGTCAAATATTCCAATTCACAACACCTGTGAATAAAATGAAAGAGGTTTTTGTTATATGAATTGTTTTTAACAAAAAAATCTTTGGTTTTCTCAAAATTAATTTCCATCTGTTGTAAAATGGCACCGTAATAAAATGATTAAAACAGTAAAATAACTGCAAAATTTGTTTTGTTTTAATGTAGGCTTCAAATATCACTACATATCTCCCACATAGTAACACTTGTGCATAATTTGAAGGAAATTTTAGTTATTTGGTATGTGATGGACAAAAGCCTCTTTCACTTTTGTAAAATTCCTGTCCAAACTGATTTTGTAGTAAACTTGTCCCTGTGTGCAGCAACTGACCTCAACACATGCATAACCAAGAACCAATCATTCATTTCAATCATATATTCTAATCCGGGAGCCGGTTACGAGAGTGTGATATACCATTGGTAATATTTTTCTGAGCTCCTTTTGATGAACATACTTGGGATATGATTTTCACTGAAACTCATGTGCAAAACATCTTTGAAAACGAGACATAGTAAGAGCCCATTTTAATCCCTGGTGACAAGCTACGAAGACTGGAACTAATTGGCGTTATTGGGGATGGCAGCTCCTTGGAGGTGTCAAGAACACCATAGACCAAGTGCCTCATCCATTGGGAAATACGGTCAAACAACTGCAAACCCAAAACAACTTATACCAATCCATAAAACATACACATACTACAACCTATACATAAACAAATACCGGAAACTGAAATGCTGCCTTGGGAAGCTTATTTATTGACAAATCTACCCTACTTTGTAGAAAAATCAATAGATCAAGTGATATTTTAATGCCATATCAACCAATCAAGTAACTGTGACAAGGATGTTGCTTGGAAGTGCTTCAACCAGGACACAACTGGAAAGGCTGACAACCATACATGCACATAATGAGTTTGGTTGTGTAAAAGGCAATCTGATCTATAATTCAAATTGAATTATTTTTTCCATGTACGCTGCAATAGGATCAAAGAAACTAGACTCTGTTTTCTGCCCTAACTCCTCAACACAGACCTCCAATTGCAAACTGTCGATGCAAACATCCATGGGCAGCTCTATTGTTTCTTGTTTTGAAGGAGGGAGAGTTTCCAAGAACTTTTTGGGATCTCGAAATTCATATGATTGGATCTGATCATTTAAATACTGAATCTCCTTCTCAAAATTTTCAACAACTAACTCAAAGAAACCAGTTTTAGCTTTAGGAGGAAACTTCGGAGATCTCAAACATTGAAGCACAGTAATGAAAAATACTTCATCAATTTCAATATCCACTAACTGATCTCTAACTTCTTTTAAAACTTCACAAAACACAGGGTTTGCCACATACTCTACCATCTTATTTTAGTGCATGAATGGATTAGTGAGTGCTGGAATCTTTGGATTGAGTTGGAGTCACAAGGTGAATGTTTCAACCTTCATATGTGTCTGACTGCTATCCACCATTAGCAACCAGATCTGCAACTTGAATGATCTTTCCTGGAGAAGATCTGTCACCTCGTCCCCAGCAACAGCGCCAATATGTTAGCACTCAGAATTAACCTCAAGGCTGAGAAAAGGCAATTTCGAGGTAACCACAGACCAAGATTTTGATCTGGCATCTACCCATGCCAGACCAGAGAGGGCTCTCTCTTTGCCAACAAGAGGTGGATGCAATAAATGAAACTTTATGCTAGCTATGGAGTGGGGGATTTATTTGAAAAGTTTTGGGTCGAAACAACAAGAGAAAGGATGATTGGGCTATGGAGCCAATGCCAGTTTTTGCAGGCAAACTTGGGGCAAATTAAGTTCCATGTTCAGCCAGATAAAAGATTGCAAATGTGAGAAAAATAGGGGAGAAAGCCCGCTGCCCTGCAAACATCAAACAAGGATGAATCTCTAGGAGCAACTTTAGATGAATGAGATTGCTCACCAGAGCATCTAACCAAGGATGAATTCTACAAAGAAAACCACTAAATCTAACAACAAAATCATCATGAAAGGAGCATCATAGAGAATGGATTCCTAACATATCTCTTAGATAATGCTGTAACAAGGTAGAGAAAACAAAAAATGTAAGTGAGTTACATGAAAAACATACTGAACAATAACACCGTGATGGATCCCATGTCCAAAGGGCAAAAAACTGCTTTATTAAAATGATATTCGGGAAAAATTTACACAATGCCAAGCAACCTCTCTGCTACCAAAATCGAACCATTACACTTTGAAATTCATAAAATATATACAATTTTCTCATCCCTGTACTAAGGGAATTGAGCTCAACCATCTTCTTCAAAATAGAATCAATTACATTAAATTTGGACCGAATTTATGAAATTAGGTGTCAAAGATGAACTCGTATCTCCTAAACCATAGCACCTGTTACAAAACTGAAATATTTTTTTGTAGATAAATCACGTTGGATAAAAACCTCTCTCAAATTGTGGAAATTTGTTTCCAGTTTCTCGGAATTTGTGCCACAAAATCATCTCTAAAACAGAAAATCATTAAAAATTTAAATCTGTAAAAATGAGCTATAAAGATCTAGTCAAATATTCCAATTCACGATACCTGTGAATAAACTAAAAGAGGTTTTTGTTATATGGCTCGTGGTTAACAAAAACCTCTTTGGTTTTCTCAAAATTAATTTCCATATGTTGTAAAATGGCACTGTACTAAAATGACTAAAACAGTAAAATAACTGCAAAATTTGTTTTGTTTTAATGTAGGCTTCAAATATCACTGCATATATCCCACATAGTAACACTTGTGCATAAACTAAAGGAGGCTTTTGTTATTTGGTATGTGATGGACAAAAGCCTCTTTCACTTTTGTAAAATTCCTATCCAAACTGATTTTGTAGTAAACTTGTCCCTGTGTGCAACAACTCACCTCAAAACATGCATAACCAAGAATCAATCATTCATTTCAATAATATCTTCTGATCCAGGAGCTGGTTACAAGAGTGTGACATACCGTTGGAAATATTTTTCCGAGCTCCTTTTGATGAACATACTTATGATATGATTTTCACTGAAACTCATGTGCAAAACATCTTTGAAAATGAGACATAGTAAGAGCCCATTTTGATCCCGGGTGACAGGCTGTGAAGACTGGAACTAACAGAGAGAATGAAGGAGCATTGGATGATCAGTTTCCCGATGCTGACCTATTTAGAATAGAGGCAGTTCCAGATCACCTAGAGGAGATCAATGCACTATTGACAACAGGGTAATGCCCAGAAGCGTATACATCAAAACAGAGGTGACACTTAATAGTAAGGGCAACAAACTACCAACTAATCATAGGACACCTCTACAAAATGGGTTTGTATCAAGTCCTGAGATGCTGCATACTTCAACATGAAATAGAATATGTGTTATGGGAATGTCACGCGGGAGTCGCATGAGGTCATGTGGGAGGAAAAGCCACCGCAAGGAAGATACTGCATGCAGGAGTATGGTGGCAAACCCTTCACAAAGATTCTTAGGAATATGCTAAGAACTGTGATGTCTGTCAGAGGGTTGGGAAGCCTTCCTGATGGGATGAACTGCCTTTAAATCCCATTCACACAGTGAAAAAATTCGAGAAATGGGCAATAGAATTCATTCGACCCATTACACCACCAAAAAGGAATTCATGTACAAGATACATAATACTTGCTACTGATTACCTCACTAGATGGGCAGAAGCATCACCCGTTAGAGACTGTACAACTTGTTAGTTCCAGTCTTCACAACCTGTCACTAGGGATCAACATGAGCTCTTACTATGTCTGGTTTTGTTAGATTTTTTGCACATGATGTTCAGCACAAAACATGTCACAAGTGTGTCCAACAGAAGAAGCTCAGAAAAATATTTCCAACGGTATATCACACTCCTGTAACTGGCTCCCGATTATAAGATATGATCGAAATGAATGAGTGATTCTTGGTTATGCATGTTTTGAGGTCAGTTGCTGCACAGAATGACAAGTTTAGTACAAAATCAGTTTCTGAAATAATGGTAAGGAACTTTTCAAAAGTGAAAATGATTTTTGTTCATCACTTACCAAATAACAAAAACCTCCTTTAGTTTATGCATAGGTGCTACTATGTGGGAGATATATAGTGATACTTGGAGCCTACATTAAAACAAAACAAAATTTTCACATTTTTCACTATTTTAGTCATTTTAGTGCGGTACCATTTTACAACAGATGGAAAGTAATTTTGAAAAACCCAAGGAGGTTTTTGTCAACCACAAGCCATATAACAAAAACCTCTTTCAGTTTCTTCACAGGCATCGTAAATGTGGATATGTGACTAGATCTTTACAACTCATTTTCACAGATTTAAATTTTTAATGCTTTTCTGTTTTAGAGATGATTTGGTGGCACAGATTGCGAGCAACTGGAACAAATTTTCCAAATTTGAGAGAGGTTTTTCTCAAGCATGATCTTATCTACAAAATCCTCTTTCAGTTTGTAACAGGTGTTATGGTGTAGGAGATATGAGTTCATCTTCAACACCTATTTTCAGAATTTCGGTCCAAGTTTAATGTAACTGATTCTATTTTGAAGAAAATGGTTGAGCTCAATTCCCTTAGTACAAGGATGAGAAAATGTATATATTTTATGAATTTCATAGTGTAGGGGTTGGAATTTGGCAGAAGGTTGGACCCTTGTGAAAGCTTTGAGCATCATTGTACATTCATCTTTGCAGTTTGGCAAGGAAATAAACCAGGGTTTGCAACATTTTGTGGGATTCTTTTGGCAAGGTGATTTAGTATTGTTTCTCCTTCTGTAATTCAAGTTATCATATGTTTATGTGTTCCATTATCTCTCTATTTTAATCTTAACTAAACGAATCAAGTATAAAGGTGAAAATCATTGATGTTGCAGTGCTCTACCTTAGGGTTTGTTTAGCTTTTCATGTTTTCTATTGTTTGAAGAGGATCCCTGATACTTTCATGCCCTCTCCAACTCCTCACCAATCTTAAGACTCTCCATTTCACTTATTTCAAAGTACTAAAGCATTTGCCTACCTCGCCCCACAGAAATCTCTGCAAGACTGAGTTCATTCCCCGGACCCAAAACTGCCTTTCACTTTTGATCCAGCAAACCAACATAAAATTCAATCAAACTCCTTTGAGTATATACCTAGCCTAAAATTAATCTTTACATCAGTCATCTCAAACCTCATTTGCTAAATTTTCCTGAGATTGACAAGAAGAGAGCCCTCTCTCGACCTGGTAGGGCTAGCTACTAGGATAAGTGTGGTTTGATGTTACTGTAGACCTGCCTTTCTCAGCCTGAGATAGATTTAGGCCCTAACATAGCGGTGACCATACTAGGGAAGAAAAGTTTATTTGTTTATTAGTATTCTTTTCTTTATAAACTACAGATGGAGCCTGAAGTTAGCTAGGTAGCCTTCGAACTGCACTTGCTTTGCGAGTGCATAAGTAGATGAATGCTGCTTCAGTCAATCTCCGGTCTAGTTTATGAACTGAACATCTGACTTTAAAATTGCTCAAGTACATTAAACTGGGGAAGAGGTGACAGATCTTCTCCAGGAA
The DNA here is from genome assembly GCA_000404065.3 of Pinus taeda. Classification (NCBI taxonomy): domain Eukaryota; kingdom Viridiplantae; phylum Streptophyta; class Pinopsida; order Pinales; family Pinaceae; genus Pinus; species Pinus taeda. The sequence goes on along the minus strand of APFE030821127.1, from coordinate 74,164 downwards.
GGATCATTCAAGTTGCAGATCTGATTGCTGATGGTGGACAGTAGTCAGACACATATGAAGGCTGAAACATTCACCTGGCGACTCCAACTCAATCAAGAGATTCCAGTGCTCACTGATCCATTCATGCACTAAAATAAAATGGTAGGGTATGTGGCAAACCCTGTGTTTTATGAAGTTTTAAAAGAAGTTAGAGATCAGTTAGTGGATATTGAAATTGATGAAGTATTTTTCATTACCGTGCTTCAATTTTTGAGATCTTCGAAGTTTCCTCCTAAAGCTAAAACTGGTTTCTTTGAGTTAGTTGTTGAAAAATTTGAGAAGGAGATTCAGTATTTAAATGATCAGATCCAATCATATGAATTCTGAGATCCCAAAAAGTTCTTGGAAACTCTCCTTCCTTCAAAACAAGAAACAATAGAGCTCCTCGTGGATATTTGCATTTATAGTTTGCAGCTGGAAGCATGTATTGAGGAGTTGGGTCAGCAAACAGAGTCTGCTTTTTTCGATCTTATTGCAACATACATGGAATTATTATTATTATTATTATTTATTTATTTATTTTTATTTTTAATTATATATAT
>APFE030821127.1:27844-73420 GCA_000404065.3 Pinus taeda | reverse complement strand
TATTATTATTATTATTTATTTATTTATTTATTTTATTTTTTCAGTTTGAATGATAGATCAAATTGTCTTTTACACAACCATACTCGTTATGTGCATGTATGGCTGTCAGCATTTACATTTGTGTCCTGGTTGAAGCACTTTCAAGCAACATCCTTGTCACAGTTACTTGATTGGTTGATATGGCATTACAACATTACTTGATCTATACATTTTGCAGCAAAGTGGGTTAGATTTGTACATAAATAAGCTGCCCGACGAAGCATTTTAGTTTTCGGTATTTGTTTATGTACATGTTGCAGTATGTATATGTTTTTGGATTGGTATGAGTTGTTTTGGGTTTGCAGTTGTTTGACCATCCATGCCCAATGGATGAAGCACTTGGTCTACGGTGTTCTTGACACCTCCAAGGAGCTTCCATCCCCAATGGAGCTGATGTTAGTTCCAGTCTTCGCAGCCTGTCACCAGGGATCAACATGAGCTCTTACTATGTCTGGTTTTGTTAGATGTTTTGCACATGATGTTTAGCACAAAACATGTCACAAGTGTGTCCATCAGAAGAAGCTCAGAAAAATATTTCCAACGGTATATCACACTCCCATAACTGGCTCTCGGATTAGAAGATATGATCGAAATGAATGAGTGATTCTTGGTTATGCATGTTTTGAGGTCAGTGGCTGCACACAATGACAAGTTTAGTACAAAATCAGTTTCTGAAATAATGGTAAGGAATTGTTCAAAAGTGAAAATGGTTTTTTTTCATCACATACCAAATAACAAAAACCTCCTTTAGTTTATGCGCAGATGCTACTGTGTAGGAGATATTTAGTGATATTTTGAGCTTACATTAAAACAAAGCAAAATTTTCACATTTTTTACTGTTTTAGTCATTTTAGTGTGGTTCCATTTTACAACAGATGGAAAGTAACTTTGAAAAAACCAAGGAGGTTTTTGTCAACCACGAGCCGTATAACAAAAACCTCTTTCATTTTATTCACAGGCATTGTGAATGTGGATATGTGGATATGTGATTAGATCTTTACAACTCATTTTCACAGATTTAAATTTTTAATGATTTTCTGTTTTAGAGATGATTTGGTGGCACATATGTCAAGAAAATGGAAATGAATTTTCCAAATTTGAGAGAGGTTTTTCTCCAACATGACCTTATCTACAAAAACCTCTTTCAGTTTTGTAACAAGTACTATGGTTTAGGGGATACGAGTTCATCTTCAACACCTATTTTCAAAAATTCGGTCCAAGTTTAATGTAACTGATTCTATTTTGAAGAAAATGGTTGAGCTCAATTCCCTTAGTACAAGGATGAGAAAATGTATATATTTTATGAATTTCATAGTGTAGGGGTTGGAATTTGGCAGAAGGTTGGACTTTTGTGAAAGCTTTGAGCGTCATTGTACATTCATCTCTGCAGTTTGGCAAGGAAATAAACTAGGGTTTGTAGCATTTTGTGGGCTTCTTGTGGCAATGTGATTTAGTATTGTTTCTCCTTCTGTAATTCAAGTTATAATACATTTATGTGTGCCATTATATCTCTCTTTTTAGCTTAACTAGATGAATCAAGTATAAAAGTGGAAATCATTGATGTTGCACTGCTCTACCTTAGGGTTTGTATAGATTTTCACGTTTTCTACTGTTTGAAGAGGATCCCTGATACCTTCATGCCCTCTCCAACTCCTCACCAGTCTTAAGACTCTCCATTTCACTTATTTCAAAGTACTAAAACATTTTCCTACCTTGCCCCACAGAAATCTCTGCAAGACTGAGTTCATTCCCCGGACCCAAAACTGCCTTTCACTTTTGATCTAGCAAACCAACATAAAATTCAATAAAACTCCTCTGAGCATATACCTAGCCCAAAATTAATCTTTAGATCAGTCATCTCAAGCCTCATTTGCTAAATTTTCCTGAGATTTACAAGGAGAGAGCCCTCTCCCGACCTGATAGGGCTAGCTACTAGGTTAAGCGTGGTTTGATGTTACCCTAGACCTGCCTTTCTCAGCCTGAGGTAGATTTAGGCCCTAACACAACTGACATCGCCACAAGGTTTATTTTCGAGAACATGATCTTGAGATTTGGGCCTGAAGAGTCTCACAAGTGACCAAGGAATGCATTTTATAAATGAAACCATTGAGGTTCTTCTGAAGAATTTCATGATTCAGCATAATAAAAGTACTCCATATCATCAAAAGGCCAACGAGACTGTTGAAGCATTCAAGAAAATATTGGATAAAGGTTTAACAAAGATTATATCTACCAACATGGATGACTGGGATGAGAGAATGCCAACAACTCTATGGGTGTACAAAACAATGGTGAAGAGAATTCATAAAGAAACACCGTTTCAGCTAGTATACAAAAAGGAAGTAGTGGTGCCAGCAAAGTTCATAATACCAAGCATGTTCATATCTGAAGCAATGAGGATGACATACAATGTAGCATTGAGAGAAAGACTAAGTAAACTAATGGAACTTGACGAAACCTAGTTCTTGGCCGAGTTTCATTAGTCAGTGGAGCAGAGAAGGAAAAAATCTTGGCATGAAAGGCATATTAGGAACATGAAAGGCATATCAAGAAGAATATATTTGAAGTTGGGGATCATGTATTACTATACGACAATAAGTTCCATAAATTCCCAAGAAAACTATAGATGCACTCGCTGGGCCCGTTCATAGTTGCAAAAATCAAAGATTCTGGAGCGGTAAGATTGGCACAACTGCTCAGAATCATGCTACAAGGATGGGTAAATGGCACACGCCTAAATCCATTCCACTCGTCATCAAACGCAAATTGAAGATCAAGGGGATCTCGGAAACAAGCTTGCAAGTAGGTAGGAGGTAATAAGAATTAGTTAGTAATGTTAAAAAGTTAGTTGCAGCCATGCCTTTTATATCCTTTTCAAAGAAATAAGAAAAAGCATCAATAAGGTTGCGGAAACAATATCATCACGCCACAACCCATTTGTGGTTGGGTGGGGGGGGGGAGGTAGAGTCAGCAGTCACATATGCTTTCATAGCCCACAAGTTACACGTAGGAAGATGCTTTTTCAGTCTTTATGGTCACACGCTGTATCCGTCCTTTCCGCCGTACTAGTAGTCATTTCCATAATAAGTAACCAATACTGCAACTGTCAAGTAAAAGCCGTAAAATATTTTCCTGTTAGGAACAAGTTTGGTTAATAAATAACCCCATCACGACAAAATTAATATGCCATGTGGCCCACTCTATCCTTCCCCAATCCACGTCATGAATTTCAGGTCCAGATCAACGAACGACGGTAAGGCATGGCTAGAAAACACGGGGAAAGTTGCTAGAGTAATTAGTTGCTAAAAATCTATTAGGAAATGTCGTGTCAAGCCTGACTACTTAGTGTGCAGGATAATGAATGAAACTACAAAGTTTCAATTGCAGATAACAGAAGAAATCCAGGCCCACTCTAAAGAACAACTGCAAAAATGCAGGAGTGTGAAACCTCGTGACAATTGTTTACCAGAGATGCAGGGATATGGTGAAGGGAATAATCTTAGTTCCATAAGATAAGTTAGATGAACGAATTGAGCTGGTCAAGAATATCTATGGAAAATATGATAAATCGATTTTAATCGACAACGACCTTACAAATTGCTTCCAGTTCCCAACTCTGAAGAGAGAAGTCTACATAGAAGATGTCCAAAAGGATGATGACACCAAGACCTCTAGAGTCAGGGAGGAATTCAGAGGATTGCAAAGGTCGACATTAATTAATCTGATAAGTTTACTAGTTTTCGGCACTCAATTTGCCGCCATGCAATGTACTAAACTACTGGCAAGAAGAATGCATGGGGGATCCTTGTGGCTTGAAAAAGAGGACCCCATTCATGTAGATGATATCCATCATCTAACAGGGCTGTCATTTGGTGGGAACACAATAACCACAACATTCCACGTAGGCACATAAAGAGCCAAGAAGCAGGGAAGAGAACTACTATGTGAAATATGGAACATAAAGAGGTGGAAGAGGGGCAAAGATTGACATGATAAACAAAGTCGACATCAGGTTTTCCTGCTACATCATAGCAGGTAAAACCATGAGAAAATTCTCGAGAAACGAATGCACACTTGATGCAATTTCGGCTGTGAAGCATTGCTGCAACGAGGAGGTACTCAACTGGTCTGCCTTTGCTCTCAACGAACTTTTTGAAGCATGTGAAGATGTTTTTAGGTAGAGTAACAATTTTATGTTCCCGTATATTCTAATGTCTTTGGCCATGTGCAAATGGAGGCCGCCAAGGGAGAGGGAAATGATGCTTATCATCGAAGGACAATCGTTAGCACTCCAATATGAACCATGGAGCGCGTCGGGGGATCCAAGCACAAAGGAGGTAAATGAAATGGCTTTCAGAGACTGGTATGAAATGATACTAATTGTAGTAAGGTCGATGTAGAGGATACCCAAAACTCTGCTAGATGAGTTTTCTAGAGAATTCTGGTTTGGAGCCTCACATGGGCACACCTACCTTAAACCACGGTGTGTCCATTCTTAAACATTCAATATGAGGCCACAGAAATTTGTTTTGACTGAAACGACACTACATATAGAGCTCAGATCATGGCCAGGGGTGGCCTGTGATATTACTAATGGGAAGTACAAATATTTGTTTGGGGCCTTAAAGACATAGGGGCAAGAGGGAGATGTAGCGGAAAGTAGCAGAAAGAGACCAGCCGAAGATGACCTCCAACCAATGGTGTTGTAGATGGAGGAGAAAATGTTCACGTTGAGGCAAACAATTTCAAGTTTTGAAGGCCAATCAGGTGAGAGTAACCAACCCTTGCAATTTCAAGGCTCCACTATGTTTTCGCCCATAATTATAACTCCATTAGAAATGAAACTCCCGACTGGAGTCGCTCACACTCCACCCCAGCCAACAGTCCCCAAGCCGAAGAAGAAAATAGTCGTTTGCAATCTGGTCGTTAAAAAGCCGAGAACTGCTCTGCCAACTCCGATTTTTGACCTTACTGATGAGGTCGAGCACTCAGTTTCTGCATCCCCAATAGTTAAAGAAATTCCCCCCACCACCTCTGCTGCCTTACATCAGTCGCGTGAATCTTCCGCACACACAAACTTCACTTCCGCAACCCTATCAGAAACCCTCTTGTCCAGCCGACGACGATCAATTGTAGAAATGGAAGTAGAGTCAGCAGAGCCGGATAGGGGCACCACCTCTGTCAGCGACACCCAACAAACATCACTAGTATCACTAATTTTTAGGTCAGACCCACCACAAGGGAAAATCCCAAGTCCAACTATTCCGCTAGAGGAAAGGGATAAATTGTACCAACCACTCCTTCCTATAAATTTTCCGGTGGTCCCAAACCCTAACATTGTTCCACCTACTCCCTAGTTCACTCTGCAGTCACATCCCATTCACTCTCCCACCTCCCACCCAAAAATTCCATAGCCAGCGGCCTACCCATATAGCAGCATTTTCCAGAGCCAAACACAATGCAAGCTGACACAATACAGGATTGGTCATCGACGCAACTATTTGCATTCATATAACAAGCAACACAGAGGGCTAAAAATATCCATGATGATCTAGCCAAAGAGCATGAGAAATAGAGACAACAACTGCAGGAGGTGATGGAATAACAAGATCACCTGAGATGGGTAAACATAGATTTACAAGCCCAGATTGACCAGGTCACGCAAATATTCCAATCATTATGGCCAACAATCACTAATGTATACAAGGTAGCTACAATGAATATCCTAGCCTGCACACTAGTGAGATGTTGCAACCATATCCAAGCAGCATGCTCGAATCTAGTAGCCACCAATGCTGATATGAAAAAGAATCTGGAGACGGGAAGATCAACACTGCCATACTTGGTCGAGATATACACAAGAATAGTCAAAGGCCAAATCAGTGAAGTAGAAGTAAAGAGACAAGCACTTGCCGATGCTCTCACAAATGGCTACACCCTGATGAATAGAGTCCATGACTGGCCATGAAGCTTGGCGTTGAAAAATCATTTGGTATACCCCATGAGAGAGCATATACATACATTGTTTGCCAACACTAGGGACTGCACAGATTTTGTCCATCTACAATAGATCAATGAATAGATTGACGCAATCCAAGCACAGGTCGATCAAATCAAGGAAGAGTCAACAAAAACTAAGAAGGTGATTAGAGATTTGTGCCCATCAGTCCATTTATAGGTTTTGACTTTAAAGGAGGTTTGCGACACAAGCAGAGAAGAATGGGACAATCTGCAAAGCCAATGACTAACTGAGTTAAAATCTAATTAAAAAAAACGACCGAGGACTTCACTCAATGAGCCAACATAATCCTCCCTGGATGAGAAGCCACCCTTCAGAAGTACAGAGAGTTCAGGCAACAAACCACGACAACTGTTCCGGAGTTGAAGCCTTCGTTTGAAATGGGGAAGCCTCAGAAGGAGGAAAGTGCAATGGGAGCAGACGCCACCCTGTAAGTGTTGGCCGAAACAAAGGAAGCACCAGCCCATCAGGAAGCAGAATTAGCACAACCAAAAGTGCAACCACCAACCAGAGCACCCACGAAGATACCAGTAGGGATGACTGAGATCGAAATGAATTGACTCGGGGAAGAGTCAAAGAATTGTGGTCGGGGCCTATTGGGGCGTTTGTTTTGATTTTAAAAATATTTTGATTATTTTGGATTGGCAAAGGATGAAGAGGAAACGGGTGGCGGAAACAACGGTTAGGTTGCGGGGAGGACAACTGGACAGTGAAGTAGGAACATGCAGTTGTGGATGGGTTGTGGAAAAGTGACAGTAGAAGACAGAGGCAACCGAGCGGGAAGGAAGGAGGAGTGGCAACCGAGGGAAAAAACAACCGAGTGGGAACTGGCAGTCCAGGTGGTAGGGGAAATATAAAAGGAGAAGGCCCGTAAGGAAGAGGGGTTGGTTGTTGCTGTTGGCGTTGCGGGTGGGATAATTGGTTGCGGCAAGACAAAACTAAAATGCAGGGACATGGCCGAGAAGGACCCCTGGGTTAAAGAATGATCCTGTGAGTCTATAACTGAGTATTCCTTGTAATCATCTATGGCGAATGCTGATATGTCATGTAATCGTCTATTGTTGAATTAATATGAAGTAAAGTCCAGACTGGTTGCTTTGCATGATGTGTATGGTTGTTTTTGATGTGGTGACCCATTTAAAATTTTAAATATCCTGTAAGATTCATGCATGTAGTAGTTTCTTAGCATTGGATGGTATGTTGTTATCTCGATTATGTATGTGATGCTGTTTATGTATTATCGGTTGATGCATCCTTGATTCCATGACGAACCCTTCTTAGTTATGGTCGTGACACACCTCGGGTGAGGTTCCTTACCCCTTGGGTAAGGTGAAAATGTTGGCGTTGTCCTAGAATACAACGATCTATTTTTGGCTCTCCGTGCTTGAACCCAGGGTCTTCTCCCCTGATGACTCCTTTGTGCCAACATGCCCCATTTAGATACCCTATCTTTGAATGCATTTTTACTCCAATTACCTAGCTTAAATGATAGCATACTATATATGATTAGATATCTTATTTTGAGACCTTTAAAAAGTTATATGGAACTCCCTATAAATCTTCACAGTTAAGGAGAAATCATTTTTTTAATACATTATACAATCTGCGAAGTCAGCCAAGCCAGTGGGAAAGTCCACCCTTCTTTTGGGGGTCAAACACAATATATATAGGAATTATGTGGAGGAACCTAGGAATAATTGTCTCAAGCTAATTTGGGTAAGTTTAAGCAAGCAGAGGAGCAATTCTGAGGTTCATACCTCATGAACCAAGTGAAGTGAAGCCGAGTTGGAGAGGTTTTCTATGAGAAGGGTTTTGCACACTCTTTGGGAAGGTTTTTGGTTTTTTTTTAGAAGGCACGTCACTAAGTGGTTCTATAGGTTAGGTTTCAACCCTGTTGAAAGTGATTTTTAGCCCTATTGAATGTCGAACTTCAATCCTATTGAGGTTGAATTTAAGGTCTATTGTAGGGGGTGAATTCTAGTGTTTGAAGATCGAGTTCAAGCCTAATTTGAAGGCCAAGTCCTGGAGTTTTGAAGGTTATTTTTATGTCTTATTTGAGGGCCAAGTTTTGGTGCACTAAAGGCAAAGTTCAAGTATAGTTTAAAGATTGGTTTTTTTTGTTTTGAAGGCTAAGTTCAAATTTGGTTTGTGGTCTAAGTTGCAATCATGTTATAAACTAATTTTTGGTTTGATCTTTGAGGTGGTCGGGATTTGTTGGAGAAATATTGCAAGAATATTTGTATGTTGAGGCTGTTTGGCTAAGGCCATGTTAAGGGGTTTTTTATATGAAGTATATTTTTTTTATGTTAAGGTGATGATAGGGGTGAGCCCTATTGTGGAAAAAGGTGTAGTAAGTACAGGGCTATCATGGACAATTTTTGTGATAAGACCATGAGTTGCATAAGGTGAGTGTTTAATGCAAAGGTTGATAGGTGATGGAAAGAAAAAATTCAGCGTTGTAAAGGCCCATTTGGTCCCAAGTATGTTTAAAATATTTATGTAGTAGAAAGAAATCTACAATATTGAGTGTATAAATTTGATAGAATTTCAACTACTCAAGAAATTTAATCTAAAATCAAGAGACAAAATTCTACTCTACTGATCTATAGAATGACATTCACAATTTAGAATAACATGCATAGACATGCAATAATAAAAACCATAAGTAAACAATGATTTTTAGGGAAACCAAATTGAGAAAAACCCCTCAAGCCTCTTTGCATTAATAAGATGAATAGAGAAACTATTACAATCACTTGCTCTAGCTTAGAGCTCAACCTGCAAAATGTAACTATTCTCTCTCCAGCTCAGAGCTCAACCTGCAAAATAAAATATGTTCTCTTTACTCAATGATAGACTTTGGCCAAAACTTAGCCAAATATAAACTCACCTAGCCTTTTATTCCCTTGTGCAAATCTTGAGGAAATTAGCCCCTATTATTTAGGAATTTGCTCCAAATTGATTGTGCAATTCCCAAGGATTGATCACTGATTGAATGCAACACCTGTACCCTCAAAACTAGTCTATAATTGATGTTACATTGTCTTATCATCTCCACTTCAGCCGAGGAACTCAAATTCCTTGCATGCACTATCTATTTTGCGTTGATTGATCAGTTAAATAACATATCTATGAGTTAGACTGCTATCCCACTACACCACTGACCTTCAACTGACTCCAACAATAGTTAAAGGTTTATCCTTGAATACAACTGGAAATAACTGAACTAGATTACTAAAATTTAGCAATCACACATGCATAACTAAACTCCAAGCCCTCTAACTAGAATTTACTAATCTAACTGAGTGACAAGAGCCTTGAAACACTAGTTAGCTACCTCCAAGTTGTCCTACTGATGTGGAAATTTGATTTATTGAATTTGACTAAGGCTAAATTCAAATTGTGATGTTCTAACTACATCTTTTCAACACTCTGTCTTAATAAGAAATGGATTTTCAACCACCCCTATCCTACACCTATGGAATTAGAATTTACCTCTTGACAATGCCTTTGTCAAGATGTCAACATCTTCCTCCTTAGTTGGAATGTACTATAGCAACATAATTCTCCTCTGCACACAATCCTGCAAATGATGTTACTAGATATCAATGGTCTTGGACTTGTCATGAAATAACGGATTCTTAGAGAGCTTGATGCAACTATGATTACCACAATATATCATTTTTATATCCACCTCTTAACTAAATAGTCCCACCTGTATTTTCCTCATCCAAATTGCTTCACATGTTGCTTGGCTTGTAGCTATGTATTCAAGATCTACTAAGCTAAGTGCCACAGAAATTTGATTCTTGATGTACAAGAAAATAGCTACAGACCCAAAATTGAAGATAAAACATGATGTATTTTTCCCGTTGGATGGACTCCCTACCCAATCTGTATAAGTGAAGCTTTGCAACTTCACTTCCTTTGTTTGTCTGTACCATAATCCGTACTAGGTAGTGCCTCTGAGGCATCGTAATACATGCTTTTCTTCCTTCCAATACAATTTTGTAGGCCTCAACATAGATTGGCTAAGATGGTTGAATACATATCACATGTCAGGTCGTGTATTCATAAGATACATCAGTGAACCCACAAGTTTCCTCTAAATGGTAACATCAACCTCTTCACCTGAAGTGACATTCTCCTTCCTCCATTTGGTAGCTAGAGGTTTGCCCATGGGCTTACAATTATTTATGTGAAATCTCTGAAGTATCTCAGTAGCATACTTAACTTGAGACACAAGTGATTCACCATCACCCTGCCATACTTTCATCCTGAGGAAGTAATGCATGAGGCCCATTTCTTTCATCTCAAATTCCTTGCAAGATCCTCTTTACAAGAGTGGATTAACTGCTCATTAGGTAACAATATTAAATCATGAACATACAAAACAAGAATAATCAACTTACCATCTACCACACTGTGATAGAGGTTCGCATCTGCTTCACTTTTGGTGAAGTCCAATCCACTAAGATAATTGTCAATTCAAGTGTACCATGCTTGGGTTGCCTGTTTGAGACCATACAATGCTCTCTTGAGTTTGCACACATGTGACTCTCAATCATATGTCTCAAATCCTTCCAGATGCTCTATGTAATTTTCATCCTCAACAACACCATTGAGAAAGGCAGTCTTCACATCCATCTGGTAGATTTTCTACCCCATTGATGCACACAATGCTATAATGGATTTGATTGAAGAATATCTTACAACTGGTGAAATTTTTTCCTCATAATCCACTCCCTCTATCTAAGAGAAACCTTTGGCCACTAATCTGGCCTTATACTTCTCGATGCTCTCGTCAACTGGATGCCTCAATTTGTAGATCTATCTTGAACCAACCACTAATTTCCCTTCTGGTCTAAGTACCACTTTCCGTACATTGTTCCTCATGATGGATTCATATTCTTCCACCATGGAATCAACCCAAACAGGTTGAGCAACTACTTCCTTTAATGAAGAAGGCTCTGTCTCAATGAGATCTGTCATGAGAACCATGTAACTAGTCTACCTATAAGGTGACCTCCTCTGCCCACACTACGATTTTGGGGCTCCCACATTCTCCCTAACATCCTACAACAATCTATCAACTTCTCAGGTTCTCTTTCTCCCCTCTCTGGAAAATTTTGGTTGAGTGGGTGCCTCCATTTTGCTTCCTGTCTGCTCCACTGCATGTGGTTCCTCCACAACTTTGTGAAGCTCATCCTGAGGCTCCTCCTTTGGAGCTAGAAGCTCCTGCTCTGGTGGGATACTCAATTCTCATTCTAAAGAGCTTCTCATAGCCTTTTCCTCATCGAACATGACATCTCTTCTTACAAGTGTCATCCTCAATGAAGGCAAATACACCTGGTAATTCTAAGGAGTTTTAGTGTATCCTACAAAAACTCCCAAATCTGTTGTATGCTCAAGTTTCTTCCTTGAATCCTTGGAGACATAAAAATAAACTTAAGCTCTAAAAATTATAAAATGAGACACAGTAGGCTTTCTCCCATATAAATATTCCTTTGGTGTGATCACACCAAGTATCCCGTGAGGACTTCGATTCTACAAGTAGAATGTGATGTTGCATGCTTCTACCCATAGACGTAATTGTAGGCCCTGATCATGCAACATATCCCTTGTTGCTCCCACTATGCTCCCGTTATCCCTCTTATCTACCCCATTTTGTTGTGGATTATGGGGTGTTGTCAATTCCCTTCGAATACCTTCTTTCACATAGAATTCCTTGAAGGCATGCGAAAAAAAATCACCTCCATTGTTTCTCCTGAGAGCCTTCATCTTCTTCCCAATCTCCTTCTCAAATGATGCCTTGGACTCGACAAATTTTTAGAAAATTTCATCCTTATTCCACATGAAGAATATCCAACATTTCCTAGAGAAATCATCAATAAAAATAATATAGTACTTATGTTTTGCTGTGGGGGATGTAGAAAAGGGTCCACAAACATTAGTGTGGACTCACTCTAGGATTGCATCTACTCTGCAATCATGGTCATGGAATGTGAATTTGACATATTTCCCCAATGTGAAACCCTTGGAGACATCCTGTTGGTCAAGGGAGCCTTTAGGATGACCAATGGTAATTTTCTGCATGATCTTTAAGGAACCATGGTGTAAATGACCCAATCTCCTGTGCTAGAGTTCTCCAACATCTCAACTCAACACTTTCTCAACCTTGCTTCTAAATGCAATGCAAAATCCCACCTCAAGTTTGTATAGGTTCTTCACTTGATCCCCGATCTGATTCACTTGCCTAGTAGCTATGTCTCTCATAAAGGCTTTCCCTTTACTGAAAATAACATCATAGCCACAATCCTCCAAAGCTACTACAAATACTAGGTTCTTCTTTGACCTAGGTACATACATAACATATTTAAGGCAAAGAGGAGGGTCTTTCTCCCTCTCAAAGGTGACAGTACTAATTCCTATAGAACTGTACCTCCCATCATCCCCCATTTTGATATGCATCTCAAGTTTCTTCTCCTCAAAGCTACTGAAAAACTTCTTGCACCATGTCATATGGAATGAGGCACTATAATAAAGGTACACACACTCCACATAACAATGTTGAACATGCATGTTATTAGGGTGAAGTATAATTCAAATTGTGAATACAATGCTTCACCTGATGCTCCTACTGAATGCTTCTTGGTAGACATCTTATGTAGAAATTGTGTTGCATAGTGCCCGAATTCGTGGCAGTGGAAGCATTTTATCTTACTCATGTCTTTCTTCTTGCCATTATTTTGGCTAGACTCAGGTTTACTCTAGGTATTCTTCCCTTTACCCTTATTCCCCTTTCCAACCAATGCAAAATTCTCTTCATCCTCAGCTTTGGATGATGTTCCATCCTGGTTATTTCTCCTGAACTCTTCTTGAACCAAATCAAACCACAACCTTTCCCAATTCGGTAATTTTTCCCTTCCATTCATAGAGTCCTGGTAGTTGTGTCAGGATTTTTGAAGTCCTAGGCTCACTAGGTTATCTTCTACAATACCCCTCCAAGCTCATACAAAACTTGTGTAAATCTAGAGAGATACTTCAAAATAATATATTTCTTCTGCATCTTAATGTTTTGAAGTTTGTCTTTAGGGCCAATTTTCTATGGTCATTGATATTTTCAAATTTGTGGAATGAAATTCACAATTTAGAACAACATGCATAGACATGGTATAAGAAAAACCACAAGTACTTAGTGATTTATAGGGGAATCCAACTGGGAAAAACCCCTCAAGCCTCTTTTCATTAATAAGATGAATAGAGAAAATCTTATAATTTCTTTCTTTAGCTCAGAGCTCAATCTGCAAAAGAATATTTTTTCTCTCTGCTCAATGATATACCCTGGCCAACACTTAGCCAAATATCAACTCACCTAGCCTCCTATTTCCTTACGCAAATCCTAAGGAAATTAGCCCCTACTCTTTAGGAATTTCCTCCAAATTGATTGCGCAACTCCCAAGTACTAATCATTGATTGCATGCAACACCTATACACTCAAAACTAGTCTACAATTGATGTTACACTACCTTGCCATCTCCATTTTAACTGAGAAACTCGAATTCCTTGCAAGCACTAGCTATTTTGGGATGATTGATCAGTTAACTAACAAATATTCGAGTTATACTATTGTCCCAATGCACCATTGACATTCAACTGAATCCAACAATAGTTAGAGGTTAGTTAACTAAATACAACAAAAAATCACTGAATTGGATTACTAAAATTTAGCAATCACACAAGCATAACTGAACTCCAAGCCCTCTAACTTGAATTTATTGAGCTAACTGAGTGACAAGAGTTATGTCTCGCTAGTTAACTGCCTCCAAGTTGTCCTGCTCATGTGGAAATTCGATTTACTCAATTTGACTAAGGCGAATTTCAAATTGAGCCTTTCTTGTTACATTTTTTCAACATTGAGTACAAGATTCTAGGTGGGAAAACCTTCACTTTGAACTTATAATAAACCTAAGCATTGATAGTTGAATAGTGAACAATTAAAGTTGAGGAAATTAAAGTGTTAGATAGGAAAAACTATTTTTGATCAAATACAAAGAACCAACATGTAAGAGATCAAGTTTAAAAATCCAAGTCTAGAAGCCTAGTTGAAGAGTAGAAAGTTAAGGTGTATAGGTCAAGTGGTTGTGATCAAGCTTGAAGGCACAAACCTAAGGGTTGCATGGTTAGATGACAACTTAGTAAATAATTTTTTGAGGACCAAAAGTTATTTATGACAAAACAAAGGAATAACTTAAATACGTAGGCTATTGCCTACAGTTTGTTGTGTTGGTGCTCAACCGGTAGGGATTGGTGTTTCCTGTAGGTGGGTGCCTACATTTGATAAGTTGTTGCTCCTGAGATGTCAAGCAAAGGAAGTAAAAAAAAAGAGAAGAAATTTTTTCAAGTGAGCTAAAGGAAAAAGTTGAGGATTATGAAAAGCTAGAAGAAAAAATTGATCAAAAACTGAAAGAGCAAGATAAAAAAATTGAAGAAGTCATCTCCTAGAAAATTCAACTAGAAGAAGCTAAGAGAATAGGAGTGATGAAAATCCAGTTGAAACAAAAAGAAAAAAATCGTGAGAAGTTTGAAGCATAAATTGTGTCATTAAGAAATGAAGTAGACAAGCCCAATGAAAATTTGAAAATCTCTCAAATTTTGGATGATATTCTCAACATTCAAATATCACCATACAACAAAACAACTGTTGGTTTTGTGGGCAAGATTTCATGCAAATAAGATGCAATCCTTAGGTCACCAAAAAATAAAATTGAAGAAAATATTGGAGGTCATGCTAATATTCTTCAAAGCCTAAACATAGTGAAAGCGAGTGAAGAAATCTGAATGAGCTTGGAAGAGCTACTATACCTAGAAGCTATACAAGTAGCAATGAAATAAGAAACAATGATAAACATAGAATTAAATCCTCTCCAAAGTAGAACAACTTCAGAAGAGTTGTTTCATCAAGACAATCCTTCTGAGCCAGGAATTAAACTATCGTTCTTGGTCATTGTTTTTTCATGCACAAACTTTACACATAAATCAAGGAATTGTAGAACCTATGACAAGGATGATTATATAGGCCCTTATCAGGCCTCTAGAAGCAAAATTGCAGGGAATAAAATTAGAGAATGTAATGGCTACAACAACAGAAATCAAAATTTATTCACTCCCTTATTCAAGTACAATATATATTGCTACAAATGCCACAATAATGGGCATATAACATGTGACCACAAAAGCAACATCAGATGGACTCCTAAACAAATTAAGGAAGAAGATATATCTACCAAGCATAAAGAAAAATACACCAAGGTGTGGAGAAGAAAACAAGAAGGGCCCAATATGGATATGTATGCTCAAGACACGTCTTTGTTGATGAAAACTTATAGTTAATGCACAAGATCAATGCAATGCATAAGAGCTAACTTCTGCTTCCTTGAAAGAATCAAGGTCTACCTCATAAATGGACTAAAGGAGTGGAAACTTGTTATGTGAAAAGGATGATTGAAGAGGAGATACGAACTTATGAGCTTGCTCAAAAAGGGGAATAAGAGAGGGACCGTATATCTAGAGAAGAGGAGGAATGTGAACAGAGACTTGTGGATTGGAGCTCTCTCTAAACACAGGAGAAGCATTGAACACATATTGGGTTGTCTCAAAATTTAGAGGCTGCAATCTCATGTTAGAAAATTGGAAAGGCAAAACATTTTTCTCTTGTTGATAATTACTTGTAATTTATTTGAATTATTATTATCTTTCTTATGTTCTTATTTTTTCTTAGTTCATCAAGCAATTACTAAAACCAAAGCACGAAGATCAAGGAAACTAGATGTAGGTGCACAACTAGTGAAAAACCCCTATATAGGGGAAAACCCAGTCAAGAACTCTTCCTTAGTAATTCAAATGAGTTAGACCAAGACCATAGACCTTCCTCCTCCATCAAGTAAGCCTTCCAATGAGATACTGCAACCTTTAATAATCTCTTCTTGTATAGTAGCTACAATCCAACATCAACTTAAATTTTTTAGCCCCAGCTTCACCAACAGCTTTAGAATTTTTGCCTCCCTAGCAATTGAAAAATTTTGGCCCTTCCAATAGCTTCAAAACTTCACACATGTGGGGAAAAGAGAGAGAATTTAGACTTCTTATGCTTGTGAGAGATCTCTTTCTCCTTCACTATTCTTCTTCTTCTTCTACCTTGAAATTCACACTTTTTCTAGCCCTAAAGTTGTAGATCGAGCTTGTTGTGAGTAAGTGACAAATGAGGCCGAGTTACTGCCTTTATATAGTGATTCTGCTTTCCAGTTTAGGTTGACTTGTCCAATTTGAGGCCAACTTGGTGGTGGAGGCCTAATTGACCTATTTTACAATAAAATAAATTTCTTCTTTGACAAATAAATCCAAAGAAGGGTTCTTTACAATATGACATGGACAAGGACACTTGACATAAACCCTAGAAGCCTTCAATGGAGGATTTGACCTAAAAAAACTTCACCCCAAGCGTAAAACCCATGCTTTATAAGTCAGTTTATTTAATAATAAAATTTCTTTTTCTTTCTTTTGATAAATACATTTCATTATGACTCAAGTACAGTTATGAATATCAACACTAGTTACATTCTTCAACACTCCCTCTTAACTAGGGAGGTATTCATAATTACAAATATATGAAGGTACATGGAAAATATATAAAATGAACTACAAAGAGTTCTAGCACACTCAGTGTTATGTACTAGTATCATGACCAGGGAATTCTATTAGGGTTGGACTAAGACGGACTCAACCTTTCATCTAGTCTAGGTACCATCAGGCTTACTTTCTAACCATGAACCCAAGGATATAGGTGCATATCCAAGATCGTATCTCCATTACAATGCCACCCTCCCTCTTTGGGATCTAGACATTATCACATAGGCCAACCAGATGTCCTCCCAAGCATCCACAATTAAATGCTTCATATCTCCCTAATAAACTAGATATATCCATTTGTCCAAGCATGCTTCCCAAGTGTTTGTCCTTCATTACGGAGAGATTTACATGTTCAAACACAGCCCCAATCAGTAATAATCTTTCAAATATACATATACAAGTAAACACAAACCTTCAAGGATTTTAGTCATCTTGATGCCACTTATTTCTATTCACATATTAAGAAGATTTTCATTTCTTCAATAAAACCAAGACATCCTTAATATATTATAGATCTATTGATTCTTCAATTTCTTCTATAAGATATTCATCATGACTATCATTATATTCCCTCACTCTCAATTGGGGAGATGTATTAATTTCTTCTATCCATGTTCCGTCTTAACTTGGGGAGATAAACCACTTCCTTTCTCTATAATATCAGAGAACCTTTCATGGCTTCATTCCTTTTTACAACATCAAGATCATCTTATTCTTATAACTTCCTTCATCATGTTTTATATGAATATCTTCAACATCTTGAAGATCATGTACCTGTAATTTTTTTAATAATAAATATGAACATGCAAAAGCATGAAGTTAACTATATCATAATCATATCGAAGGATTTTTACTTTAGACATTATACACCTAAACCTAGTTAGGTTCATAATCAACAAAAGTTACGTCTCTTTACATACTAGAGTTCAACTTCTTGCTAGGGTTTTGTCACAAACCCTGGACTTCATCTTCGAGACATAAAGCCTTAGATATTAGAAATTCAATAATGATCCAATCATAGTATAATATATCTAAGTTTTCAACAATAAGATTTTAAAATTACATGTCAAACTCTACTAGGGTTTGTTGCAAAGCCTAGATTTTATCATCAAGACTAAATCATATTGAAAACAATATCCTAGAACATCAATTTCTACTAGGGCTTTGCTACATACTCTAAAATTCATAAACTAAAACATGGACATAAACACATATACATATCTAGGATCACATTATCATGTATAAGCATCTCATATCAATACCCATACCTACTAGGTGAACCCATGACACAAACATCAATACATCAACAATTTTCATTGGGCTAGGGTTTTGATCAAATATATGAACACACACCTATGGCTTCATTCCTAAGATCTTACTATAGTCATTACAAGGGTTTTACCAAACCATAAATTTCTAGAGTTTCAATACATAATTTTGACATTAATAGCAAACCCTAAAGAGCTAGGGTTTCTATAATATCAAAACCTTAATCATAAAAGAATATGATCAACAACCCTAAGTAAAATAGGGTTTCATAATTAATATTAACATACAATTAGCAACAAGAGGCTAAGGTTTTATAATGAACCCTAAAGGTTAGGGTTACACATGAATGATCAAATAATATCATGAGGGTATATTGAATGTAATGATTAATCACCCTAACAAGAATCTTTGTGCTTCAAAACCCTAGACATAACAATGTCAGTAGTGTAAAGCAAGTTTTAAAAGAAGAATGAAGATACCTTTTTATATGAAGATAAATTTATAACAAAGTTTATACTCTAAGGCATACCTTTGAGTTGTTCCTTAACAAACCTTTTAGGAAATCAAATCTTGATGAGCTTCAATAGAACTCCTTTAATGATTCAAGTATATCCTTTGAAGTTTCCTCCATAACCTTTGAGCAATCAGCAAGTTTTTCTATCCAAGGAAAATAAAAAGAGAAAGGTTATTAGTATACAATACAAAGAAGTCTCGATGGAAGGAGGAAACCAAACATGAAAAGGAGAAACCAACAATAGAATACTTATCTTTTGGTAAAATGGTGGAGGCTCCCTCTTAACCCAATCCTTTTAAGGGATACCTATAACCTTATCAAAATGAAAAATGTTCTAACAAGACATGATATACCTAAAAACTCTAGAAATCAGAACATAAAGGAAAACAATTCAAAACTTAAAATAGAAGACTAAGAGGTATATGTGTGAGAGAGAACTTAGTAGTATAAGTCCTTGACTTCCGATTTTTCGGTCTTGTTCTTCTTAGATGGAGCTTCGTCGATAACATTTTCTTGATCCCTGTCTCTCTTATTATTCCTTGGATTATTCAGAAATTGATTTTTGTAGTGACCCATCTTATGACAATTGTAACATTCAATCTTGGATAGGTCAACCTTCTTCTTTGGTCCTTTGAACTTCTTGAAAGTTCCCTTCTTCTTGTGATGAGGAGAATAGGCATTATACATGGTTTTTTCTTCATGCTCCTTCTTGTTGTTTACTAACAATACTCAAGCTTCTTCTTGACTGCATGCATTCCAAATTTGTTCAAATGATAGAGTATCTTTCCAACTGTTAAGTCAATCCAAGATTTTGGTAGTCCTAGAAGAGTAGTAATTACAAGCTCTTTCTTTGGGACAATTTCATCTCTTCCTTGGAGTTCATATATTATCTTATTAAGTAGGATGATACAATATCGTCTTTTGTCATCTTAATAGTTCTTAACCCATTATTGAGGCTTGCTATTTGACTAATGTTATTGATGGTGGATAATTTGGAATGAGCCTCATACGTTTCTTAAGCAGAACCTATGTTGGATATGTATGGAATGAGGCTGTCCTTTACTCCATCCACTCTTAGGTTCATGGCCGAAATTTCAGTTTCTTTGAACTTTTCTTTCTTTGCTTCATCTGTAAGCTTCTTGAATTTTCCTTGAACAAGATCCAAAACTTCATTCTTTTCGAGGATGCGATCTATCCTCTTTTTCCAGGACCTGTAGTTGGAGGCTCCTTCTAGTTTGTTTTCTCCCTTAATTGAGTTTGACATAGTACTTGTAGACTTATGATCATTTTTCCTTAATGAACTTTCTTTGATCTCACTTTCCTCAATAGGCCTTCAACTTACTTTTTTCCTTCTTCTTCGCGTTAGCTCCGATACATTGTTTTAAATTAGAAAGGCAAAAGTAATTTATCTTGTTGATAATTACTTGCGATTTCTTTGAATTATTATTATCTTTCTTATGTTATTATTTTTTCTTAGTTCATAAATAAATTACCAAAACCAAAGCACGAAAATCAAGGGCACCAACTGTAGGCACACAACCAGGGAAAAACCCCTATATAGGGGAAAACCCAGTCAATAACTCTTCCTTCAATAATTGAAATGAGTTAGACCAAGACCCTAGACCTTCCTCGTCCTCCAAGTCCACCTTCCAATGAGATACTGAAACCTTCGATAATCTCTTCTTTTCCAATAGCTATAGCCCAGTATCAATCCAGAAATTTCGGCCCCAACTTCACCAACAACTTTAGAATTTCAGCCTCCCCAATAACTACAAAATTTTGGCCCTTCCATCAGCTTCACAACTTCACATGAGTGGGAAAAAGAGAGATAATTTAGACTTCTTATGCTTGTGATATATATCTTTCTCCTTCGTTGTTATTCTTCTTCTTATTCCTTGAAATTCACACTTTTTCTAGTGCCATAAGTTGTAGATCGAACTTCTTGTGAGTGAGTGACAAATGAGGTCGAGTTGTTGCCTTTATATAGTGATTCTGCAGTCCAGTTTAGGCCGACTTATCCAATTTTAGGCCAACTTGGTGTAGAAAATTTGTGATAGGTTAACTCGATAATGCAATATAAATCAAAGCAGAATACTATAACCTACTTCTACTATCAATTTGCGGAAGCTTAAAGATCGAGCTAAACAATATAACCAGAAGAAGAAGAATCAATGGCACAATACACATGAAAATACTTTGGGGAAAGCCTCAGCTAAAAACCCACACTATTGTATTATCATACATGGTGGAATACATAGGAATTATACCAAAGCCTTTAGCTCTCACAGCTAGCATCTCTCAGTACAATCCTCATAGATGCTCATAGCAGTCTTGGCTTCTCTTCCAGCCTCCTCTCTGCCCTCCAAGCTCTATTTCCTTGCGCTATTCCTTGTGGATTATTTGCCTTCAATGAGTGGAAACCCTTCCGCAAAAATTGCGCAATCCTTAGGATAAATCCTTGACTGCATGCATGAGTTTTATCCATGAGAAAACACATGAAACTGATAGTACACTGTCCTTGAACATTAATCTCAACTAGGTCTTTCTCAGAATAGACATGACGAGTTTCTAATGAGGGAATCTTCAATTAACTGGAGTAGCACTAGTTGAGTGCATTAATGCATCAACCTGACTGTTAACTCACTATTAGTTCCTCAACAATTTGGAATTAATTTAACTGGAATTAACACAGTTAAAATGAGTTAACTAATTACAACTCAAATATAACTCAATCTTATTCCTTATTAGGGATAACTCTTGCATGAACTTTAGAAAGACTTCAACTTGAATTTCTCCAACTAATTAATTTAAAATAAATTAATTAATTATTTCCAAGTAGCTGTTAAGACTAAATTCGATTTTAATTCACAATTTAATTCAAGGATAAATTAAATTGGAATATTCTTGTTGCCATATTTCAACACTCCCTCTCAACAAGAAAGGGATTAACTGCCACCCCGATCCTGTCTCTATGGAACTCAAATTTACACTTTGACAATGCCTTTTTCAAAATGTCAGCATCTTGCTCCTTTGCAAAATATACTGCAGCAACATGATCCTCCTTTCTACACAGTCTCTGAGATGATGTTAGTTGATGTGCTTGGACCTATCATGAAATGCTGGATTTTCAGAGAGTTTGAACAACTCTAGTTATCACAATAGATCATAGTTGGATCCATCCTCTGATCAAACAAACCAACTAGGATTTTCTGCATCCAGATGGCCTCACATGCTGTCTGACTTGCAGCCATGTATTCTGCCTCTTCCAAGCTTAGTGAAATCGACCTCTGTTTCTTGCTGTACCAAGAAATTGCCGCTGACCCAAGGTTGAAAATCCCTCTTGATGTGCTCTTCCGATCTGATGGACTCCCTACCGAATATGCATCATTGAAGCCCTGTAGCTTCACTCCCTCTATCCCTCTATACCATAATCCATACTGAGATGTGCCTCTCAGGTATCTCAATACATTCTTTGCCACCTTATGAAATATCATGGTAGGCTGAACCATTGCTTGAATCAGCTGGTTCATCGCATAGCACAAATCTTGTCGTGTGTTCATTAAGTACATCAATGAACCCACAAGCTAGCTATACACAGTAGCCTCTACCACTTCCCCTGAAGTAGAAACCTCATTCCTCCAGTTACCTGCTGGAGGAGTCTGCATGGGCTCGCACTTCTCCATGTGGAATCTCCTGAGTATCTCGTTAGCATACTTGCCCTGAGACACAAACAATTCCCCATCCTTCTGCCACACTTCCATGCCAAGGAAGTAATGCATGAGACCCATATCTTTCATCTCGAATTATCTTGCAAGGTCCTCCTTGCAAGACATGATCAACTGATCATCACTAGTCAATATAAGATCATCAACATAAAGTACGATGATCAACAACTTACCTTTCACCATGATGTGGTACAGGTTCGCATCTGTTTCACTCTTTGTGAAGCCTAACCCTGTGAAGTAGTTGTCTATCCTGGTGTACCAAGCACGAGGTGCTTGCTTCAGCTCGCACAATGCTCTCTTGAGTCAGCACACATGTGACTCACGATCGAAGGTCTCAAAACCTTTTGGATGCTCTATGTACACCTCTTCCTCAATTTTGCCATTGAGGAATGCAATATTCACATCCATTTGATGGATCTTCCAACCCATCTATGCGGATAGTGCCAACATAGATCTGATAGATGAGTACCTTGCGACAAGAGCAAAAGTCTCATCATAGTCAATCCCCTCGACTTGTGAAAATCCATGAGCAACAAATCTTGCCTTATGCTTCTCCACACTACCATCAACAGCTTTTTTTACCTTGTAAAGCCAACAGGAACTCACAACTGACTTGTTCTCCCGTCTCGGAACCATGTCCCAAATTCTGTTACGAACTATGGAGTCATACTCCTCCACCATAGCATCAACCCAAATGGGTTGCTACACTACTTCCTCAAAGGAAGATGGTTCGGTCTCAACACATTCCCCAACAAGGGCCATGTATCCATTGTACCTCTCAGGTGACCTCCTCTATCTGTGCTGAGAAGATGGTGCTCCCATATTCTCTCTCGCATCCTCCAACAATTTGTCAACTTCTCTTGTGCACTTCCGTCCATCTCCGAAAGACTCTACTTGAGTGGATTTCTCCACTCCTAGAACCTCTACATGTGGCTGCTCCACATCAATCTAAGGCTCCTCCTCCTTAGGAACCAACAGTTCCTCCACAACCTGTAGTTGGAGCTCCCTCTCAAGGGAAACTCACATGGCCTTATGCTCATCAAACTTGAGATCTTTGTGAACCATTGTCCTCCGACTGGTAGGAAAGTACACCCGATAGTTGTGAGGTGTATTAGTGTAAACCACAAATATCCCCAACTCTGCTGTCGGCTCAAGCTTATTCCATGCATCCTTTATCACATGGAAATATACCGATGAGCCAAAGATCCTGAAGTGACCCACATCTAGTCTCTTATCACAAAAATCTTCCTCTGGTGTCTTCATCCCAAGTATGTGATGCAGGCTTCTATTCTCCAAATAAACCATTGTGTTGAATGCCTCAACCCATAAGTGAAGTGGTAGGCCTTGGTCATGCAACATTTCCATGCTGCCCCTACAATAGTTCTGTTCTTCCTCTCAGCCACCCATTCTGCTGTGGGTTATGAGGTGCCATTAACTCTCGTTTAATTCCTTCCGCTGCACAAAAGTCCTTAAAATCTTGAGAGACATATTCTCCACCATTGTCACTTCTTAAGGCCTTGATCTTCTTCCCTGACTCTTTCTCGACCAAAGATTTGAACTCACAAAACTTTGTGAAAGTTTGGTCCTTCTTCTGCATGAAATAAATTCAACATTTACGAGAATAGTCATCAATGAAAATCACATAATACCTTTTCTTCGCTGTGGATGTCATCGAGAATGGTCCACACAAATCATTATGAACTCATTCTAAGATAGCCTCTGCTCAACTATCTCGATCATGAAAGGAAGACTTGGTGTACTTTCCCAAGGTACAACCTTTGCATGTGTCAAATTTCTCAAGTTTACCTTTGGGAAGTCCGTAGATATCTGCTGCATTATCTTCAAAGCCCCATGATGCAAATGGCCCAACTGCCTATGCCACAACTCACCAATGTCTTGGCTTTGCACCTATTATGCTTTCGTACTCAATGCTACACAATCATCTACCTTTAGTTTATAGAGATTCTTCACCCGGATCCCTATCCTCTTGGTCTGATCCGTGGCTATGTGTCTTAGGAATGCCTTAACTTTACTGAAGACAACATCGTAGCCTTTGCCCTCCAACATCGTGATCGATACCAAGTTCTTGTTCAGTCCAGGCACATACATCACATCTGTCAAGGTAAGAGGAGCACCATGCTCCCTCTAAAAAGCAACCGTGCCCACTCCTGAAACACTATACCTTCTGTCGTCACCCATTTCTATGCGCATCTTGAGGTCTTTCTCCTCCAAGGCACTGAATAAATTTTTATCACCGGTCATGTGGAATGAGGCTCCACTATCAAGATACCAGACACAACCCATCATCTATGATCCGAAATTGGATCCTTAAACTCTCTTAAAGCTACCTGAACTTTATAAAAACTCATACCAAAGTTTAAAGTCTTGTGGATGTTGGAGCTTATCAGAAATAACCTCTTAACAATGACAATTTGTAGCCAGCATGAAGCAACAAGGACCCTCGGTCAAAACACGCTGACCGAGGCCCATGGAGACTGTGCAGTGGCGCAAACTAGCAATTGGGAAATCCAGATCAGAAAATGGAGGCTGTTTCTAATGCACTAATCGCGCATCGCTGGAAAAACCCCTCGAGAAGGAAAAGCCCCGAGCGCACGGTCACAAGGAAAACCCGAAAACCGTGGGAAAAGCTTTAAAATCGAAGGCGGGTCCCGCACTCCAAAACAGGAAAAATATCAGAGGTGTTTCGGGTAGTAAGTAGGTTTGTCACAGGACCCAGCAATGCCATATAGTGATTGACACGTGTCCGGCGGATGAGAGAGAAAACTGCTCTCATCACGAGCTAACGTCTGAGCAAGTCATCCACATGATAAGAGCGATGACCGTAGGATCTGGAGGCCCCAGATCTAACGATGGAGATTGCGCCCGATGGGAAACCGGATTCGACGGGAGAAATAAGCTACGGCGTATAAAGGTTTGAAGTCCGACGTGGACGATGAGTTGGCATAGATTCGTGTTTCCTGGGCATTCTTGGAGTAAACGGAAATAACGGTCGTTTCAAACGATCGAGTGTTTCTGGTGAACTTGACACTTATCCATTATGGAATAGGTGGCTGCTTCCCTGTGAGGTGATGCAGTGACTGTAACAACTGAAATAAGGGAGACGAACAAACGAAGAGAAAGAGGAAGGGCAGTAGAAGAGAGCAAAGAGAAAACAACGAAAAAACACTGAATGTGCAGAGAGTCTGGGGAGTCACTCGGAGGTCGAGTGAAAAGCTAGAGAGATCAACTGACAACAGCATAATGTTGTTGGAGTTGGTTGGAGGTCGAGCGATTCACAAAAGCATGGAAAGGCCGAGCGAAAGAGCTTAGAAAAGCCAGAGTAGAGAGCCACGGGCCATAGCCAGAACGAGCACCAGAAGCGAGAGCTAGGAGCCAGAACCAGAGCTCGAGCCACAGAGCTAGAGCTAGAGTCAGAGCCAGAGAAAGAGCAAGAGCCAGAGCCAGAGCAAGGAGCCAGAGCTAGAAAGTCGAAGAGCTCCAAGAGCCAAGGGATAAGATGGTGTTCTAAGCCCAATGTTCCTATATAAAACATTGGAGTTAAGTGTAGCACTTGTAAAAGAATAGAAGCCATAATCCCAAAGAGCCTAATCAAGTTGATTAGAGATCAAGGAGACATAGCCCAAGATATCAAGGTGAACTCCATGTTATATTGTTGTCTTATGTGTTTGTTTCTACTGCTGCTTCAACTACTGTTATATGCATTTATATATATATTATATATAATTACCAGTTTAAGTACCTTCTCATATCAGCACAAATGATAGCTTTTAAAGTAAATAATCAACTGAAGACAAATACAAGGATAAACCCATATTTTCAAGAATTTCTTATTTCCACATTGGTTGAGCAAATAGACTTGGGAAAATTTAAAGCTTTGGAAGTGGGAGAGGTTCTGTAAGTTAGACAAGAAGCCTAAGAGCCCCATTTTCAAATTAGGTGGTATCATAGCTTAAGATTGATTAACCCCACCTTCAAAGAAGGTTGTAATAGAATGCTTGATTGACAAGGAAAAGATTGCTTGTCTGAAAAGTGTTTGGACAGTCAAGGATTGATTACCTCATTGATTGTATGCTTGGATGTAGACTAACTATTGTTTGAGTTTGCAGAGGTGAAGGGAAAGCTATTGATAGCTCAGTCTAGGAAGGACAAGAAGGAAGAAGAGATGAAGGCATTCCTCTATCCCAAAGGACCTCAGGGCAATCCTTGAAGCATAAAAGGTTATTGCAAGAGGTTACTAGATAAGCTCTTTAATAATCTTGTTTGAAGTTCTTTTATGCATTTTGAAAATGACAACTTCTACAAGTGAGTTCTCAAATTCTTCTTGCTCCCAAAGTTCCTTTAATGGAGACATGAAGCAAGACTTGTCCACCATGATGAATATGGTGAGAGAAATGTATGAGGATGGAAGGAAGAGCAGCATACTTAGAGAGCAGTTGAATTCCATGGAGGAAGAGAAGCAGGGGCTTTCTGGAAAATCGCAGGAAATGGAGAGGCCACTTCATATTGCAAGTATGAACCTGAAAAGGATGCGTGAGTTGGAGTCACAACTCTTTGTTGCAAAAGAAGCCTTGGCCAAGTATCAACTTGAAGAAGAGGTAAACCATTCCTGTTTGTCTTCAAATTCTTCTATGAATGCTTATATTGGTTCTTTTGAAAAACATACCAGGGCATAGCTTCCAAGCTAATGTCCAAGATGGGCTATGAAGGAAAAGGATTGGGAAAACATGCACAAGGTATTGTTGAGCCAATAATGGTTGAGGAAAGGCCTAAGTATTTGGGTCTTGGCTATGGACAGTCTTATGGAGAGAGTTCCAAAGCTACCATGAAGGCCATTGAAACAGTTCCAAAAAGGAGTTTCATTGTATGTCTTCTACCTCAGAAGTGTGAGGATTGTATTCAGGAGGAATGCAATAGCTTGAAACATCATTCGCATGATGCAGGTGTTCAGAAGCACATACTTGAACCAGAGGGTTGTGGAAACTCTGACAACCTTGAAGTAAGTGATAGTGTTCCAAAGGGAGCTACTTCTTTTTTTGCTTCACCTCCTCATGAAGGCAATAAATGTGAAAGAGGCAGGTATAAATCTGGTTCTAAACACCTTCCTTTTGATGTTGTAAAGCACGGAAATAGAATTGCATGTTCGTTTTGTGGTTTGGATAACCATTATGTTTCTAGATGTTGGAAGAGGATGGCCACATACAGGAAACTTTTGAAGGAAAAGAAGCAAGCATCCAAAGGTCCACAGGCCAAGGCAAATCATGCTGTTAAAAGGATGCATATGTGTTGCACTTACTGCCATAAGTAAGGGAATCTTACTGAACGGTGTTAGACTTTGAATCCAACACTGCTTCCACCAAAGCTGAAGGATAAGTTGGAAAAAGAAAATGGCAAGGATGGAAATAAAGATTCCATGATTGATGTGGTTTAGGATGATTCACATATTAATGTGGATGTGCAAACAAAGGAGGGACCTTTGAAATGGATTGGTAAGAAATGGTTAGAATTTTTATCCAATTAAGGCTGCATGTCTAGTGGTGCATCTGTTTTCATTTCTTTGTGGAATAAAGGGAAGTTGCAGGATCTTACCAAATGGTGAATAGAAAGAAGTTGAGTACGAAACTCACTTTATTGTTGCAACAATATGTTCGTTTTAGCTTCGAAAGTACAGTGTACTTAAGCTAAAGTTGAAATATGGAGTGCATGCCTGAGCATGAGATGCTGGCTTGGGAGAACTTAACTTGGTTTCCAAAATGGAGATAAGGATGAAGTGTTTCATATTTTGGAAAATAGTCCTAAAGGTCTTTTTCGTACATGCTTGACTTGAAGGGTCATTTGTTGTAAGGGCATGTTTTATTGGCTTGTTATTTAGTTAATCATTTGTACACATATATGAGACATGGAAGGGTTCACAAGATGTGAAATTTGTTTCTTTGTTGAAGCAGGAGTTAGCCCATGCAGTTGTTGTCTGTATGCCTGCTGTTGTTAACAGTTGTTGTTGGCAGCTTTTCAAACAAGTACAAATGAAAGTTTTGTGGAGCAGATGTACTTCACATTCGTTTGAGCCACCTTGGATCAAGGATCAAGGCAAAGAAGTTCAAACTGCCTTCTGTAAACTTCACAGCAGAAGTTCTGCATGAAGTCAAGGAGGAAAACAGTTCTTCCCAAAATGACCAACCCATCCAGGAAGGGAAGTGGTTAAATATTGTGGTTCAGAGGCACTATGCAAAGGAAAGTGTAGGGAGGCTGAAAGAATAGGGTGTTGTTACTCTCATTTACTGCTCAGATCAATATATTAGTCTTTTGGTGGACCAAAAGTTCTTTTAGTGGGAAGGCGTGATCCGAAATTGGATCCTTAAACTCTCTTAAAGCTACTTGAACTCTGTAAAAACTCATACCGAAGTTTAAATTCTTGTGAATGTCGAAGATTATCAGAAATAACCTTTGAACAACAACAATTTGTAGCCAGCATGGAGCAACAAGGACCTTCGGTCAAATCACGTTGACTGAGGCCCATGGAGACCGCGCAGTGGCACAAACTAGAAATTGGGAAATCCAAATCAGAAAACGAAGGCTATTTGTAATGCACGATTAGCGCAGTGCTAGGCAAAACCCCTTGAGAAGGAAAAGCCTCAAGTGCACTGTCACAAGTAAAACTCGAAAACCGTGGGAAAAGCGCTAAAACCGAAGACGGGTCTGTTGGTACCATTTCATTGCCATCCTTTTCTTCTAGAAATCCATCATTTGTCTATCTTTTTCTCCCATAAACCCCTCATATCCATCGAAATTGATTAATCAATAGCATTATAGTTGTTAATTAAAATTAAATTTAATTTGTGAATTTTATGTTAAAAATTAGGAATTTTCAACAAAAATTACAAGATGTCATGACTTCCTGTAAATGGTTTATGATGTGACATGTGGCATGGTAGACAAGTCAAAACAATGGATAGGAACGTGATCTGGAATGTACATGCATGGTGAAAAATCAATTCAACAACAAATCTAACGCTCCTGGATACATGGTCAATGCTGGTGAAACCCAGCCTTTTTGGTCACAAAGGCAGCAAAAAGCCATAGTTTCCCAAACTGATTTCGTTTTGCTTTTGGAAATCGGTTTAGATTAGAAAGGACAAAAATCGCTCTTTTGTAAAAGCAAGAACATTTTCATAATGTATGTACATTTGATTTATATAGGAGACAAGCAGATAAAGACTACGTATTGTATTGTTTCCAAAAAGATTATTATCTTTGTGTATTGTTCCAAAATGCTGCTCTTGTATGTGATTTCAATCTTCAGAACTTAATTATAGTCACCATTTTACTCCAACAGTGCTTATGCGTTAACATTCTCATCGCTTGAAGTTTCTTAAGTGTGCCACTGAAGTGTGGACGGGCCCTACGTGGAAATTGGTATACTGTTAATTTCATTTCCATAGCGTTTTCGAATTTGAGAAGTGTGCATAGTGTTTAATGTTATTTCCTTGACTGTGAGTTTATCGATTTGATTAGAAATTATTGCAAATAATATTCATGGTGATAGCTTGAGAATTTGATTGCTAGATCATTGAACAATATCTTGTAAAAAATTTGATCGATCATTAGATTTCAAAGCATCTCTGTGAACTCTGTTTTCATGCATTTAAAATTTCAGTGTGCTTTTGATTTTCATGAATGTTTAGTGTGTTAGCTGGAAAGTGCGTTTGTGTATAATATCCTTGTAAGAGGGTTGGAAACTCAGTCTAGCAATACGTTGTATCTTTAGGACAGTTAGGTAAATTAGGTGATCTGAGTGTTAAGGTGAGAGGAAACATATTTCAACCTCCTGTAAAGGAGTGTTGTAGCCTGTCACAGTAGATACTTAGTTAGGGATCCTTTTATGTCTATAGACTTTAGACAAGTGCCTCTAAGTTTACCTACCTTGGTTGATATTAAATCTAGTATAATCTAGCACCCTAGATTGGCCACTACATTTTGGCGCCGTTGTTGGGGAGGCGCAGTTAGAGGATTTCGAAAAAAAAACAAAATATAAAAAAAAATTAAATAAACAAAAACACAATATAGATTTGATTTTAATTGTCATTTTAGAAGTCATGTTTGCTTATGCCTAGATATAGAGATAATAAAGGTAGATTCATAAAAACTCACCATCCAAAAACTAACCTACCACCAGGAGTAGACCCTTTAGGAAAAATTGAACACACAACACCAGCTGAGGAAATCACCATACAAAAATTAGAGGATAAACACAAATCAGGCCAAAGACTTATACTTATTGAGAGACAAATCCTATTGGCACACGACTCATAAAAGAAACATCTCTCTGAATCTTCTACAAAAAGAGAAAGTAGAAAAATAACTCAACAATCTCTAGAACAACTCTTTGGAATGAGTGGCAGTGAACAAGCAATTAAATCACCAGAGGAATCTATAAAAATGGCTTAGGAAGGAGGAGGATCAGCAAGAAGACCCACTCCTGAACAACAACAAGATCAAAGAGAGGAGGAAGAGTCAATCTTTAAATTTCCTATTCACGAACCAAAAGACAATCATGATGAGGAAATAAAAATGAAAAACATACCTCCTTCTGTGTTACCAAACTTTTATGGCATGGCTTCAGAAGACCCAGATTCATTCATGCTCGAGTTTTACATTGTATGTCGAACGTATGGTTACACAGATGATGCCCATAGGCTTAGACTCTTCCCAGTAACATTAAAGGAATCAACACTAAGATGGTTCATGGGACTTGGTGAGCATGCAATAACTGATTGGGATGGCATGAGAAGAATATTCCTAAAGAAATACCAACCTTATTGTAGATCAAAGGATTGTAAAGATGATATCTTTAGGATGAATCAACAAGAGGATGAAAATATAGAGGAGTACTTGGAATGATTTGCTTACAATTTACAAAAATCAAAACATCGATCCATGACTCTTGATCTCATTCGAACAATATTTTTGAAGGGCATTCGAGAGGAATACTTCGATGATCTTAATTTGATGGGAAAATGTGATATTTCCACCTTACCTTTCGAAGAAATTTCTGATTTATGTGAAAACTATTCTAGGAGAAAAGCCAAAATTGGAAAGAGAACCATATCATCCAAAGCCACAAAATATGCTTCAGCAAGTGTCACACGAGCTGAAATAGTAAATTTGTTAGAGGAATTCAAAACAGATGTATTGAGTACCTTAGGAACTCAAATTGACACCCTCAAAGCTAAGAAAAGACAAGAAGAGGAAGATCAAATGATGGCTATCTTTTGTCCAAAATGCCAGAAGAAACATGCCTTAAAAGATTGCCCATTAGAAAACATTCAAGTTTGTGCCTTTTGTACTGAAAATCATGATATATTTCATTGCTCTAAAGTCAAGATTTTGGAGAATTGTAATGTGGCAGCTAATACATATATGGAGAATGTGTATTTATGGGTGCAAAGAGACCATGGCAGCCAAGACCTCCACCTCAAGGTATGTTTCCAAACCAGAATTTGCAATTTCCTACACATGATCAGATGTATGCTCAGAATTCGTGGAATGTACCCATGCCATGGCAACACCAAAATTACCCACAACAACAATGGAGACCATCTCAGCAATATCAAACATATATCAACCATACCAACCATATTCACAGCCATATCAACAATATCATCAGCCATATTCGCCATATCCTCAACCATATCAGCAATATCCTCAGTAGCAATTTGTTTACCCACATCAACCCCAACCCACTCAACAAGCATTGCCTGCTCCTCCACCAATAAATCCACCACAATTACAACTTCCATTTAACCCACAACCTCCTAGACCTACTTAAATCCCTGCTCAACCTGTACCAAATCCAAATAACAGAGCAGAGAGACCAGCTTACAATGTAGATGAGGGACCCTCATATCCCACATTACCCTTGCAAAATATCAATTTGAGGTTTGGTAAGGTACTTCACAAAGAATCTCCAGCAGTTGATAAACAAGAAGAAAATGAAGAAAATGAAAATGAAACTCCAATTCAAAGGAAACAAAATGATGACATCAAAAATAAACAAATGCAACCGTTGCATCCACCACCTTTTCCAGACAGATTGGTCCAAACAAAACTTCCCATGTCTATACCACAGTTTGATGTTTTAGATGAGCTAAAGAATGTCTATGTAAAAATTCCGCTACTACAAGCCATAAAAGACATTCCCATATATACTAAAGACATCAAAGAACTGTGCCTTAAAAAGCCTACTAGGAAAAGAGTTGATCCATAAACCATTCATGTTATTGGACATTTAGTTGGCCTTATGACAAACACCATTTCAATGGAAAAGTATGTTGATCCTGGTATTCCCAGAGTCACTACAATCATTAACAACATACATATTCCAAGCACCTTAATCGACCTTGGGGCTGCAATAAATGTGATGACTCTTGAAACAATGAAAACACTCCAACTCACAAACTTGCAGCACACAACAATTGTTCTAGAACTCGCTGATAGTTCTAAAGTGATTCCTGAAGGGATTTTGGAGGACATAGTTGTTTCACTGGACTCTTGGGAGTATCTAGTGGAACTTTTAGTTCTTTAGCCAAAATCCAATTTAGGAGGACACCCTATCTTCCTTGGTAGACCATGGTTAGCAACTGCTGATGCATTCATTGGATGTAGATCGGGTAATATGATCATTTCACGAGGAACTGAAAGAAAACAACTCACTCTTTAACCATCAGCACAATCACCAGCAGTAGCACACAATTTATGGCTTGATGATAAATACAATGATAAGGCAGAAGTTCAATCTGTTTTCAGCTACAACCAAATCTATGATTTTCAAGAACATAATAATGATGATTTGGTAGAATTGTTCCTTTCTCAACCTAATGTTTCCGAAGAATTGAGAAATGACCAATACCATGCTGCAGATGAACTTTTGGCACAAAATTTTTAGGAAACATGCACCATTCATTCTTTGCAAATAACATTTCACAACATTTTTCCTATCCAATCTATCACAAACACACAGAGCAAGACCATAGAGATTAGTCTAGGAAAAACTTTGAATATTGGCACTCACCTAGACTCATCTCAGGAAGAGAAATTGATTCAATTATTGAGAAAATACCAGAAAGCATTTGCTTGGGACTACACCGATATGCATGGAATTCACCCTGAAACATGCACTCACCATATTTATATAGATAGTAATATCAAACCGATGAGGCAACCGTAGAGACGAATGAATCCCATGCTTCAGGAAATTGTTAGAGAGGAATTACAAAAATTGTTGAAAGTCAATTTTATCTATCCTATCTCTGACTGTCAGTGGGTATCCCCATTGGTAGTAGTGCCCAAGAAAAATGGTAAGTGGAGGATTTGTGTTGATTACAGACAATTGAACAAAGCAATCCTCAAAGATTATTTCCTGCTACCATTTATTGACCAAGTGCTAGACACATTAGCGGGGAAATCATCATTCTCTTTTCTTGATGGTTTTAGTGGCTACAACCAGATCAGGATAGCCTTAGAGGACCAGGACAAAACCACTTTTACTTGTCCTTGGGGCACTTATGCTTATAATGTTTTTCCATTTGGACTTTGCAATGCTCCAGCTACATTTCAGAGAGCTATATTAGCTATTTTTGCTGATTTAGTTCATGATTGTGTTGAAGTTTATATGGATGATTTTTCAGTGTATGGTGATTCATTTGAGCATGCATTAACGAATCTTGAAAAAGTTTTGAAGAGACGTATTGAAGCTAATCTGTCCTTGAGCAACGAAAAATGTTTTATGATGTTAAATGAAGGGATAGTATTAGGACACTATATTTCTTCTCATGACATTAAAGTTGATCCATCAAAAATCCAGATCATTGTCGATTTGCCAATTTTGAAGACTCAAAAAGAGGTAAGAAGTTTTCTTAGGTATGCAAGCTATTACAGAAGATTTATTGAGCATTTTAGAAGAATAGCTTTACCTTTGTCTAAGCTTCTAGCCAAAGATGCACCTTTCAACTGGAATGATAATTGTCAGCAAGCATTTGAAACACTCAAAGGAAAGTTATCAACCACACCAGTCTTAAAAGGACCTAACTGGAACCTACCATTTCACATCTTTACAGATGCATCTGATACTGCAGTAGGTGCCTCATTAGGCCAAAAAGAGGAGTCTTGTCATTATGCCATCTATTTCATTAGTAAAAATCTAACACCTGTAGAATTAAACTACACAGTCACAGAAAAAGAAATGCTTGCAATCATACATGTTGTGAATAAATTCTGACATCATATAACTGGTTATGAGGTTTTTGTACATACTGACCATTCTGACATTAAGCATTTAATGAATAAACCAGTAACTAGTGGCAGAGTTACTAGATGGTTGTTATTATTATAGGAATTTAACATCACAGTGTTAGATAGACCAGGTAAGGAGAATCAAGTGGCATATTTTCTTTCTAGACTGCAAAATCTAGGTGAGGTTGTTCCGGTTGAAGATTCTTTTCCAGATGAAAATTTATTTGCAATTTCAATAGTGAATCCTTGGTGCTGACTTGGCCAACTATTTGTCCACAGGAAGAACACCTCCATATTTTACTCCAAAGGAAAAGAAGAGGCTAATCAAACAAAGTGCTCGATACTCATGGGTTAATGGAGATTTATTTTACACTGTTTATGATATGATTATTAGATGATGTGTAAGAAATGATGAAATAATTGATATTTTAAAATCTTGCCATGATGAACCATGTGGTGGGCATTTTGCAGCTAAAAGAACATCATTCAAGATTCTTAGTCTTGGATAGTACTGGCCATCTATTTTTAAGGATTCCAAGAAGTACGTGAAGGGTTGTGATAGCTGTCAAAGAATGGGTAGGCCAACAACTATAGATGAGATGCCACTTCAGCCTCAAGTACACTTAGAGCCATTTGAAAAATGGGCTCTAGATTTCATAGGACCCATCAATCCAACTTCCAAAGGTAAGAAGTACATCCTAGTATGTACTGATTACATGACAAAATGGGCTGAAGCCAATGCACTAGTCCGGGCAACTGAACAAACAGTGGTAAACTTCCTTTTTGAAGAAATGTTTGTAAGGTATGGAGTACCAAGGGAGATAGTGACAGATCAAGGTACTCAGTTTACTTAAAAGCTAGTTAAAGACATCACAGAAAAATATCAAATCAAGCACAGAAAAAGTACACCTTACCATCCACAGGCCAATGGCCAGGTGGAATCCACAAATAAAACATTGGAAGGAATTATCACTAAGACCGAAGCAATGAACATAAAGAATTGGGAAGAGAAGCTCAAAGATGCACTCTGGGCTTATAGAATCATGTGGAAGAATACTACAGGATTTACACCATATCAGTTGGTGTATGGAAAAGAGGTAATGCTTCCTATTGAATTTCAAATACATACTTATAAGATGGCTGCAGATTTAGGAATTGATTTTAATGAAGCACAACAAGAAAGAATTCAACAATTGAACCAACTAGATGAAATGAGGTAGCAAGCAGAGGAGACAAACACTCCTAATGCAGAAACAAAGGAAGCAGTGGCATGATGCACACATAAAAAAGAAACAGTTCAAAGAAGGAGACTAGGCTTTAATCTTTGACTCTAAATTTAGAGATCATAAAGCCAAATTTACCACACATTGGATGGGCCCATACGAAATAGTTCAAGTTTATGAAAATGGGTCAGTCAAGCTTATTACCATTGATGGAGAAGGTCACCCCTTTCTTGTCAATGGCCATAGGTTGAAACTCTATCATAGGCCCATCACCAAGGAGGATTTTCTTCAAACTATATCTCAACAAAGGGAGGTTGAGATATTGTAGCCTTCAGCTGTGATATCTCTACCTTAGTTTATTTCATTTCACTTATATATATATATATATATATATATATATATATATATATATATATATATATATATATATATATATATATATATATATATATATATATATATATATATATATATATAATAATGGTTTAGATGTGAAAACCAGACTCTGGCACACTCTAACCCAGAATTCTTACTTGAAAACCAATTCTTTGGCTGGTAAGAATTCCTTGTTTTATTTGTTTACTGTTTGATTCATCGATACAATAATGACTTGAGGACAAGTCAAAGCTTTAGTGGGGGAGAAGCATCATCATTTTTGTTTTCCTTATCTCATCTCCTCATTGTAAATTCTCAAAGAGTTTGTTTCAACACTTCAGAAGTTGTTTTTGTCTTTGTTCTAATCAAATTAGGGACCTGTTTAAGCAATATGCAGTGGGACCTGTTCAGAAGATTATGTTACCAGCACCAACATTAGAGGGACCTGTTCAACAAACATCAAAGGGATTTGTTAAAGACTGCTATCTCAAGCTACTTCAGCAAAGCTTCAACAAAGTTTCAACAGAGTTCAAAGGTTGGTTATCACTGAGGCTCCATCAACACCAAAGATCAAGGAAGCTGCACACACATAGTTCTTTTCCAGATTTCAAAGAAGCTGCACAAACATTATCCAAATCTTAGAGGGACCTGTTGTATCCAAACTCATCTCAGAAGGGACCTGTTATGGACAGTGAAGATTAATCACATCTAGACAATAAAGATCAGTCCTACCTATGCATGCCAACTCAACTCTTGATCAACCAACACAGTGTAATGTATTTTTGTAATTTTTATTTTTAACATTTAAATTCTTGGATTATTTTAGTGTTAAATGTGATGACTATGATTGCTTATGATCAATTTCAAAAACACCCCTATACCCATCACCCTTGTCACATTCCTAACTCCTATCATTTCCCAACACACTCTAGCCTATCCCCATACTCCTTCTACGATATTTAAATCTTCTACTACACCACCCTCCAAGCCTTGTTCTTAACTCCTCATTCTTGAATCAACCATCAAACCTTACTATCGGTCCAACATTTTCCTAATCGGCCAAGTACCAATGAGCAAGGGACAGGTGGTGAACCATTGGAGAGTCAAGTGTTAAACAATTTCATTCATTGTTTTTGAATCGGCCAAGTTATAACATGATCGTTCGACCCAAGTCAACTCATGCAAACAACTATCTGTTATCATACTCTAGTACTCCATATATGCTTACGATGTTCTCATGATGGTATTTATACAAGCTAGTACAGCTGCTCCTCTATCTTTGTAATATGAATACGCTCTGTTATTATCATTATAGTAAATTGGGTCAGTTGTTAAAGTTTCATTTCGTTCTCAGCTTGTAAAAAGGGCGTTCCATACTAGTAATTCAAACGTTGTGATTTCAAAAAAAAAGAAAAGGCTGAGAATAGCAGGTGCTACGAAGGGAGAGCATAGTAATTGGGCTCACGAGTTTCCACCTCTGCCATCATCCAAGGACATTCATCCGGTCGCTGCCTAAGCCATTGAAGAAGCTGACCCCGAGAACAGAGGGCACTACTAGGTCGGTTTAGTGGAGTGAAAAACAGAGGTAACAAATCAAGAGACCCTTGTTGAATTATTAAGCATAAACGAAGAAGGTTAGAACATGAGTTTCTTTGTCAAAATGACTAATAGAGTAGAGCCTAATACATTTGATAGTTCCTAGTATCATGATGACTGTATTACAATTTTAAGGGAAAAGCAATGGTTACCCTTCCTGGAGAAGTTTAATGGGAACAATGAGGAAGTAACTATGCAGTTTTCCTTTACATTTAATGGAGAGAAAGCATTGATAGGCAACTTCTCTTTTAGGATTTCAGAAGACACCATAGCACAAACCTTGGGGCTCAGCCCAGAAGGAGAAAAATATTTTAAAACAAAACAATTCAAGGAAAAATCATGGACCCAATTCATGTCTAGGTCGAGGGTTTCATCTGTTAACTGGAAAAAGGGTGTCCCTAGGAGCTGGTTGATGCACCCATGGGATGAAATGGTGTATATTATTCAGAAATTTGTTACGTGTGAGGGTCGTTACAGCATAGTCTATTTATACCACATCAAACTCCTGTTGCATTTAAAAGGGCAATGCACCATTAGTTTACCCTATTTCCTCTTATAGAGCTTGACTAAGATATCAAAAAATATTCAAAAGAAAAAGGGTAATGAGGACAAAAGCTTGTATCATTTTGGGTTAATTAAAATTTTAATTGAATTTGAAGTGCAGAGGAGGGGAAAAACATGGAAGGAATTTCTGGTTGCCAATCAAATCAAAGATGGATAGGATGAACAAGAATAGCAAGAGCACTCAGGATTTATGCTTGACATTGATGAGGCAATCCCTGTGCGCAAGACAAGCAATGCTCCTCCACCCAGCAGTAGTATAAGGATGAGAAAAATGAGGCAAGAAGATGCCCAGAAAATTGAACAAGACAAGATTTTCACTACATACACAAGAATATTCAGGAGAATACAAAAGACCCAGACACAAGAAGATCAACTAGAGTCAAATGCACATGCACCGATGGACATTGAGAGCAGTGCTCATTCACAGCCTGGACCGGAAGCCGAAATGGAAGTTGAGAGCAACAACAGGAAAGGAAAAGAGTCACCACCTGCAAACAAGAAACAAAGGAGGTTAAAAAAACAAATCGAAAAGTTAAAAGAAGAATTGATGGAGGCCAACATGCTAGAGAAGGTCATCAAGAGGGAGAATGAAATGTTGAGAACTCAGAGTAAGAAAACTCAGCAGAAAAATGACAAGCTTAAGGAGCAAATCAAAGAACTCAAGGCTGAACAAACCGACATTTGCAAGTGGGCAACCAAATGGTATACTCAAAAGAAAGCTCTCAAAGAGAAATACAAGAATTTGAAACATGAGCTCCACATTCAGAAGGATGCCCAAGCTCAGAAGAATATAGATGCATTGTTACAAGCAGCAGAGGCACAGGTAGGAACAGAGTATAAAGGAAGCACATCAGGATTAGCATGAGGACATGCTAAATCATTGAGCTTGGGGGAGATGTTGGTACCATTTCATTGCCATCTTTTTCTTCTAGAACACCATCATTTGTCTATCTTTTTCTCCCATAGACCCCTCATATCCACCGAAATTGATTAATCAATAACATTATAGTTGTTAGTTTACATTAAAGTTAATTTGTGAATTTTTATTTTAAAAATTAGGAATTTTCAACAAAAAGATTACAGGATGTCATGACTTCCTGTAAATGGTTTATGATGTGACACGTGGCATGGTAGGAAAGTCAAAGCAATGGATAGGAATGTGATTTGGAATGAACATGCATGGTGAAAAATCAATTCAACAACAAATCAAAAGCTCCTGGATATGCGTTCAATGCTGGTCAAACCCAGCCTTTTTGGTCACAAAGGCAGCAAAAAGCCATGGTTTCCCAAACTGATTTCGTTTTTCTCTTGGAAATCGGTTTAGATTAGAAAGGACAAAAATCATCCTTTTGTAAAAGCAGAAACATTTGCTTATTGTATGTACATTCGATTTAGATAGGAGACAAGTAGATAAAGACTGCGTATTGTATTGTTTCAAGGACGATTATTATCTCTGTGTATTGTTCCAGAACGCTGCTCTTGTATGTGATTTCAATCTTCAGAACTTAATTACAGTCACCGTTTTACTCCAACAGTGTTTATGCGTTAACATTCTCGTTGATTGAGGTTTCTTCAGTGTGCCATTGAAGCGTGGACGGGCCCTACGTGGATTGGTATACTGTTAATTTCATTTCCATAGCGTTTTCGAATTTGAGTAGTGTGCATAGTGTTTAGTGTTATTTCCATGTCTGTGAGTTTATCGATTTGATTAGAAATTCTTGCAAATGGTATTCATGGTGATAGCTTGAAGATTTGATTGTTAGATCATTGAACCATATCTTGTAAAATATTTAATCGATCGTTAGATTTTAAAGCATCTCCATAGACTCTGTTTTCATGCATTTAAAATTCAGTGTGCTTTTGATTTTTCATGAATGCTTAAGTGTTAGCTAGAAAGATATTTTGTGCATAACATCCTTGTAAGAGGGTTGAAAACTCAGTCTAGCAATACGCTGTATCTTTAGGACACTTAGATAAATTAGGTAATCTGAGTGTTAAGGTGAGAGGAAACATATTTTAACCTCCTGTAAAGGAATGTTGTAGCCTGTCACAATAGACACTTAGTTAGGAATCCTTTTATGTCTATAGACTTTAGACACGTTCCTCTAAGTTTACCTACCTTGGTTGATAATAAATCTAATCTAATCTAGCACCCTAGATTAGCCACTACACCTTCCAAGGAATACTCTAGCCTTAATCCATTGAAGGCCATCTAATCAACTCTGAAGAAATCCTACTGCACTGAAATCCAAATTCGAATCTCATGAGAAACAACTTCGAAATTCCTGCTATAATGTGAATCCTGCTCTGATACCATGTAGAAATTATAATGTATATTTGCAACTACTCATGAAGTTTTAATCGAAATCACAAGACAAAAACCTACTCTACTACTCTACGGACATTAATTCAAAATTTAAAACAAAAATCTCACACATGCAATAAGAAATCACACACATGCAAATAGTATTTTTCCTGGGGAAAACAAACTGCTAAAAACCCCAATTCCTTCTTGTATTAATTTGATGAATAGAGATGTATTACAATTGATTTTACTCAACTGAGCATACCTTGTAATTGAATAACAATAGGAACCCATTATGCACATTAAATCACAACGGTAGATGTAAAGGATTTAGAGGTCTAGGCTTATAGCTAGTTTGTTTGTCTACTAGTCCATTTCACAACTTTAAAAACCAACATAGAGTAATAGGTTTATGTAGTGAAGAGAAAGTGAGGCTAGAAATTTTGACATGGGGTAGCACTTGATATACTATTACAACTAAAAAATCTCATGATATTTACAAATTCGGCTTCATATGGCTACATCAAGAAGTGTATTCATGTTGCAAATGATTAACACTAGAGTCTCTTGGCAAGATAAGTACTTATTCATACCCATGATTGGAAAATGGAAATGTTGGTAAGGGTTTAGTTGAAAAAATCGAGTGAAGAGAAATGGTCTAGTCTTTGGCATGAAACCATAGGTATTCTAGTGAGGGTATCCCTAGGAATCTAAGAGAAGACAATAGTTTAGCACTACTAAGCTAGGGAAAGAGAATTTCATGGTTTTTTTGTCATGGAAAATCAATCCAAAGCCAACAAAGAAACTCTTGGCTACTTGGAGTACACTTCTCAGGTTGAATAGAGAGATAAAAGAGTGGGTTAAGTTAGCTAAGGGTTGTGAGTCCCATGTATTTCACTGGAAAACAATTTTGGGGGTCAATCAAATATTTTTATTTCCTTTCATGAGATACATGGTCATTCCATCATATGGACAAATATAGAGGTGAGGATTGATGGGAGAGAGGGCTAATCCGACCAACATTTCAAGAAAAATGCATAAACTTACTCAATCAACCAAGAAAAGAAGAGTGGAATCACCCAATTTATGTTCATAGTTTCCGCTCTCTCTATTGACCTAATGCATCATGACCCCAGACCATTTCATTACAATTTGGTACTAGCCTAGCTACAAGTTTGATTCCCAAGGATCCTCTTCCTTTCATCATTGTGTCTTCCTTCATGTCGACTCTAGTTCACTAATTCCAAGAATGAAGTAGTATCTTGGTTCTAATTCCCATGTCTAATAAAGAAACACATATGGAATAAAGAGAATCATCATTTCTCTTTGCTTCCATTAGTTTCCTACTATTTTACTTCAACAATTGATCCATAAGGGTGGGTATTACCTTACGAAAATTGTAGTTTTTTGGTTTTATTGAAGAACACTAGACTTGATCAACATTCAACAATCAATAGTTTTCATATCTTCTATTTATATTATGTCCCAATAAGCATTCTCGTTAGAACCATTTTATACATTTACTAGCACCCCAAAGGGCGATGCAGTTATCTACTTCAGCACACACCATCTACCATGCCCCCAGGCATATCTAATGAGATCCCTCACTATCTTGTATAGTATTGTAATCATTTATATCAAGTCATGATCATGGGAATGAGACATGATTGCCTCATCTGTATATTTTATATATTTCTTCATAAGATGTATGTTTGATAGGTGATCCCTCTACATGATGTCCCTCCATCCTTAACTCCTCTCTCTCTCGTAATATCCTCATAGGTAGAGTGCAATATAGAAAATAATGATGCATTTTGGCTATAAATGTGCTCCTAACCTCACACATCAAGGGGAAATTGTTAACCCAAAAAATCTCTCACACATCATCATAGGTGTTCATTGGAAAATGTCATGAAGCCACCAAGATAAAGGTTCCCAAAGGCTATTAGCCAATATCTTGAAAAGTAGGCCATTAAATTCATAAAGTGGTTCTTTTCCCATTCGTACAAAGTCATAGCTCAAATTTTATGTGATCCACATGATTGTTCCTTCCCCAATTGCACAAATCCATAGATATGATAGATCCACATTGAAAAGTGTGGTATATCTCATGAAACTAGGACTATGAATGGGAAGGTTCAAGGTTGAAGGAAATTTATGGAGGGGCACTTAGAGCCTTCAAGGCTCCATCATATTTGATTCCAAATGTGAAATACCAATCACTTCCATTCAATGAGCCAATAAATCTAGTTCTAGGTCCTATTATGCATATAGTTTTTAAGGTAAATAATTGCTTTGGTTTGATCTCCTTTACCCATATTTTCATGGAATTCAATACAAAAGTATACTTTCTACCAATTGTTCCCTTCTTGTAGGAAGGCACATTGGCAACTTAAAAATACAATGAAGAATATCTCTTCTAATTCTCTCATTTTTATTTTTTGACTTGACGTGGATAGTGATTCTTATATAAAAGGTTGTGATTGGGTAACCTAGATCCCTCTTGGGATTGTTATGTAATGATGATGAAAGTCATAGTTGGCCTCTTAAAAGGGCCATAAATTGACACAACTTAAGACTTGATAAAACATAAATTGAAAAAAGCCATGAGCCTTGGACAATGCATACCTTGATTTTAACCTATAAACTTATCATTCATATATATATACTTTTTTATTTCATTGAAAAAGGAAAATAAAATACAAAATAAAATTATGTATTATTTGAATTGTTATAATATGTAAGATGGATATTTTATTTCTTTCTAGCAAGAGGTTAACCTATGACTAGGAGCAGTATCTAGTTTTGTGTATAGTATTGAGGTTATATGCAACTTGAAGCACATGGTCTCATTATTATGGCCTCAATAACGACAATGTGATATACTTGGTTTCTTGTAGATATCACCTAGGTTGAAACTACCTTTTGGTCCTAGAATATGACTTAAAATTGCTTTTGATTAGCAAAGAGTTTATTTTCCTTGAGTACAAGAAAATAGATCCAGAACCCAAGATCTAAAGGCATTTGGTAGGAGTGAAAGCCTACCCCTTTCTAGACCACCCAAAGGTTATTTTAAAAGGCTTAGTTTTCCTTC
This sequence comes from Pinus taeda, assembly GCA_000404065.3. Lineage (NCBI taxonomy): Eukaryota > Viridiplantae > Streptophyta > Pinopsida > Pinales > Pinaceae > Pinus > Pinus taeda. Next base: position 29,702 of record APFE030821127.1, on the reverse strand, counting down.
ACATGAAGAAGTAGTTGAAATTTAAGGCTGTAAGATTGTATTGATATAGGCAAGATCGATAACCTTGAAAACTGTAGATTTTTTCTTACTTTGGGAAAAAAATAATGATTATTTTATCTATAAATTTTAAAAATTGGAACTATTAAGAATGTATTTGATACATATACTAAATAATACAGAGTAAGATATAAAATACATTTTTTTCCACTCATATTTTCTTGTAATATAATGACTTTTATTTTCATATTGGATAAATACAATTTTGAATTATTGTAATGATAAAGTTCTTTGTTGATATTGTACAATATTTATGTCCTCATATTGTCGAAATTGATTTATATTAGTTTAAATATCTAATTTTATAAAAACCATCTAACTGGTAATAAGTATTTTCCCTAATCCTGTGATACAATTTTCCCTCATCCTGTGATACATAAAGTTGTGTGATACATAAAATTGTTCGACCTTGTATAGGCCTTGAATCATGATAGACCTTTGCTCTTGCTTGAAATTTTTGTTGGATTCTTACTAGATTTGTGGTTGGAAAAATGATATATTTATTTAATATAGAATTTAGACTTCTGTGATCCATAATATGTTTGTGAGAATAATTTCTGCAAAATCACATAAAAAATCATTTGTCGAGGCGTCTCAAAAGTTTATATTATTATTACTTTTATCATAATAGTAATGATTAATATTATAATATTTTAAAAAAATAAAAGTTATTAATAATTTTAATTAAGACAATGGTCACTTAAAATTTGGGATTTACCATAAGACTAAAATCGTTAATATTAATATATTTATTCTATTAATTTATATGAATAATATTATTAACAATATAAATAATTTAATTAAACATTTTTTATCAACCTTGATCCCTCCCCCTGGGCCTTGGTCAAACCTAGCCGTTCGAGGTCCTGTTTATCTGTTACTCAGTAAAATATAGTTGTTGGAATGGCCTACTGTCCCTATTTAACTTAACTCTATTGCTCTTCAACTTGTCCTGATGATGAACCGACACTGGTGGGTTAGAAACACATCGACAAATAATTTTTTATGTGATTTTGCGAAAATTATTCTCACAAAGATATATTTATTTTTTATAAAATTGAAAATTTTATTTATATATAAAATTGTTTCTAAATAAATAAAGAAATTAAAAAAAAATCTTCATCAACAAAAATGCATGATTGTAAATAATCATCAAAAGCATAATTACTTGAGTACATATACACTTATGAAGAAAATAAGGACAAAAAGATTCTAAATGCTACATAGTCCTCTATGTCCTAGCTAAAACATTTATTACATGATTAGCTAACTCCAATTTAATCAATCTCAACATATTTCAAATTGATTATCGGAAAAAGTCAAGGCATGAACTAATTATGATAACCAATCATATTACATTGCTAAATGTGTTATGAGTTGTCATTTTTAAAAAGTAAATTCAACATTTTTAATAAAAATTGGGAAAAATCATTTTTAAATATGAGTTGTCATTTTTAAAAAGTAAATTCAACATTTTTAATAAAAATTGGGAAAAATCATTTTTAAATATGAGTTGTCATTTTTAAAAAGTAAATTCAACATTTTTAATAAAAATTGGCAAAAATCATTTTTAAATATTAAATAATTTATGTATTTTTGATTCGGACCATCACAATATTGTGTGTCTTTTGTTGTGGACTTTTGAAATCTCAAGGTGGATCTATTTTCAAGATAGAAGTGATAGATTGAAAGAGAAGCTTACTAACCACAACAAATAAATACCTAATGGTTAAAAACAAAAGCAAAAAACTGCCTCATTTTCTAAAACTAAACCTAAAGCTACGTAAGACTAATGGCTAAA